>MU226973.1:3374455-3390019 GCA_018584345.1 Thuja plicata | reverse complement strand
TTCATCACTTCTGGCATCAAACTTACCAACACCATCATCTCTCTTGATGTAGCACTTGCTGCCAAAGATTCTGAAATACTTTACTGTAGGTACATTGCCAAACCAAAGTTCATAGGGTGTCTTATCTATGCCTGACCTCAATTAAGTTTTGTTGATAGTATATACTATTGTGTTCACTGCATATCTCCAATAGGTGTGTGAAACTTTTCCTTCAATCATCATAGTGCACACTATATCAAGTATGATCCTATTCCTCCTTTTTGCAATCCCTTTTTGTTGAGGGGTTCTAGGTGCACTCAATTTTCTTTTAATACCATGTTCTTCAAAATAATCATAAAAATGATCAGAGGTGAACTCTCCTCCTCTATCTGATCTTAGACATTTTAATCTGGATTCATTCTCAACTTTAGCTTTGAATATTTTAAACTTCTCAAAGGCTTCAGATTTCTCCTTTAAGAACGCAACCCACATCATCCTAGAAAAATCATCAACAAACAAAATGAAATACCTTTCTCTGTAGTATGATCTTGTTTGGGTAGGACCACACAAATCTGTATGCACTAGGTCCAATTTGTTCTCAGCTGAGTTCTGCTTGCTTCTGAAGGAACTCCTTACATGCTTACCCATAACGCATTCTTTGCATATTGTGTCAATTGGTTTTGCAATACTTGGCAGGTCTCTAACTACCTTGACATTACTGATCTTTACTATGTTATCAAAATTGATATGACATAGTCTCTTGTGCCATAACCAACTATCATCTACTTTTGCAAAAAAACAACTAACATCTGAATTGAGATGAAAAATATTACCTTTTGTTTTAGATCATGATGCAATCATGTCTCCATCCTTGTTGTTAATGATGCACTTGTTCTCTTTGAACTCTAAATTATAACCTTTGTCAAGTAGTTGTCCAACACTCAACAAGTTATGATGTAATCCATCAACATATAGAACATCATCTGTCTTGTTCTTTCCATCCAAAGTTATAGAACCTCTAACTATGATAGGTATAGGAGTGTTATCTCCAAATCTAACCATACCACCTTTGTATTTTTCTAAATGAACAAATCTATCTTTGTCACCTGTCATATGATGGGAGCATCCACTGTCAATGATCCAATCAGTTCTAATGTCTTCTTTGGAAATTAAGGCTAACTCTTGTTCTTTTTTTCATCTTCAATGTCCATTTCCTCAAGCAACCTTTCCATGTCTCTAAGGGCAACGAATACAATTTCATCTTCTCCTAAATCTTCATCAGTTAAACCTTCTTCAGCATGATAACATTGCTTCTTATATTTGGGTTTGTAATCAGATCTGAACTTCTTGACTCTTGTGGGACACTTAGATGCAAAGTGACAAATCTTGTTACATGAAAAAAATTTGAATGGAATTTGTCCTTCATATTTTCCTTTACCTTTCTTTTCTCTTCTAGAAATCATAGCAATGATTTCTTCTAGTTCTTCATCAACTTCTTCTTTCTCATTATGACTAGATATGTGTAAGGATTTCTTACCATGGACTGAGGCTTTGAAAGTTGTTTCACTTTTAGGTTCAGTCTTCAATCTTGATATCTCAAATGCATAGATTTTGCTAATCAAAGTCCCTCTCTTGAAGTCTTGTGAGAATTGCATGGTTTCTTCTAAAATACTTATCTTGTTTTCATAGTATGATGTTAAAGTAGTTAGCAACTTGTCCATTATGTATTCTTCTGATACCTCTCCACCATTTTTTCTGATTCCAGAGACTGCTTCATTTATCCTCTAATTGTAAGCTCTAATGTTCTCTTTAGGTAACATCTCAAGACTGTTGTATTTCTTTTTCCGTGTCTTCCTACGTGCATTCTTTTCTTGAATATCTCCTTCAAACATATCTTCTAAATACTTCCATATGGTATATGCTCTGTCAATTTTCTTGATCTCAGAAAATTCATAGTCAGATAAGGCGCTGATTAGGGCTTCTTTAGCAATTGCATTACTGGTAAATATATCCTTTTGTCTGTTAGTAGCATCATCCTTTGCAAGGTCTTTTAGAGATTGAATTAAAACCTCTTGTGTAGAAATTTCAAAGATCTCAAAGCCAACACACTGTAGATGTGTTATCATTTTGTTTTTCCAATCTAGATAATTTTCTCCATCGAACTTAGGGCTTTATTTTCTGAAGTAAGACATCTGATCTACCTTAAGCTATTAGGCTTCTTCTCCAAGGCACTTGGCTCTGATACCAATTGTTAGAATAGTCCCAAAGGATAACTAAGAGGGGGGGTGAATCAGTTATCAATAAATTTAATTCTTTAACTTTAGAATACAAAAAAGTAAATGCTTAATCAGATAACACACTACACAACACACAATTTTATTACGGGGAAACCAAATGGTTAAAACCCTAGTGGGAATCAGCACCCACAATGAACTATAATTGTTTATAGTAATCCCTATTAGAAGATATCTCAACCCTGTTAGGAGTTGTACTTTAGAATACAATAAGTATAGTGATCTGGTTAAGGGTCAGACCCTATTAGGAGTCTTTTATAAATAACCTTGTTAGGGGTGGTGGACTCACTGTCCAAAACCTCACTGCTTGATGGTGAAGGCTACAAACTTTTGTATAAAAAATATTCACTATATCTGATGATGAAATATAGAATAGACCTACTATCTTGATCAGTTCTGGTGTATTACAATCTTTCACTTCTTCTTCACATAGACTCTTGATGAGTGAACCAACTTTGATAATCTTCTCTGTACATCTTTCTTCTCTTTTCATATCATTCACACTTAGCATGTCACATTTGACTTGCTATAAGTATCTTCCTTAAAGTATGAGATCATGGGACCTGTAAGACAAATCTTGATAACATCCTTGTTGGCTCTACTAAGTTGGCCTCACCAAATTAACTCTAACTTTGCAATCTTCTCGAAACATGTTTGGCACCTTTAGATGAATATAATTAACTCATAACTAATCATGAATATACACATGCATATCTTGAAGATAGGTGCAACTCAAGAAACATGTTACATACGTTAGCTCTGAACAGATGTTCTTCCAAAATTGTAACTATGAATAACAGAATTACACAACCTAACTAAAACATCATATCTAGATCTGTGTGTATGAACATAACATAATAAACATGTCAACAACATGTATCTAACCATGCAAGTCTTCATGTCATAATTCTGATAGGTACATATAGAATTGCTACTGTGTATTATATGTTGTCATCAATGACAAACATACAATCAATCAACTGCTTAGAATCAAATCTCCAACAAATAGGTACCTTGGAAGATGTTTCTGGTTTTGATGAGGAACTAGGTCCTTTGATTGTGACTTGTGTTTGACTTGAGTCACTACATTTGATTGTGAAGATGTATCTTTAACACCTTTGATAATGATCACATTGATTGATTCATATTTAATGTCCAACATGTTGATCACATTATCATTATTGGAGTAGGTGTAGTTCACTTCATTTCCTTTTCCTTTAGATCCTCCTCCTTTCTCATAATTAGGGAATGGTTTGTTGAATGTCATGTGGTCTTCATTAGTGGTGTGTCCCTCTACTTTAATTTTACCTCCTTCAATAAGATCTTGTATAACATGTTTAAGCTTCACATAGTTATTGGTCTTATTCCCTTATTCTTGTGAAAGATACAATAGGAGTTATCATCCCACCATTTCGGTTTTACTTCTAGTTCCCATAGTTTTGAATCGAGAATTGTAAGTACTTTTTTGTCCAAGAGTGTCTTTAAAAAAGTCTCAAGAGGTTCACCCAAAGGAGTGAATGCTTGTTGAGGTTTAGAAATTCATGGTCTACTCTTGTTGTTGTCATTGTTTGCTTTAGGTATTTTGGTTGTTACCTTGGCTTCTTTGTTTTCTTGCATGTTATTTATTAGATTAAATACTTCTAGTTTAGGATTAGCATCAGATGCATCTACCACTCCATTGTTAACAACATTATTGGTTTGTTTCCACCACTTAGGCTTGTTGTTATAGTTGGTAGATTTGTTATCACTTTGAAGAGTGATTTATCCTTTCTTAACCATGACCTCTTCAATACAGATGGCATTCTTGATCATCCTATCAAAGCTAGGTGAATCTTGCATTTGTAAAGAATATTTTAATTTAGGTATCAATTTGTTTATTAAGATTTCAATCTTTTTTGATTCAGGAATAGCTCTTGAATACCTTGCAAAGATTTTCCTCCACCTTTGTATAAAGTGTGTAAAGGATTCACCAGTTCTTTTTTTTTTGTTAGACAAGTCCATAATGGTTACATCATATTTTATATTATAGGAGTAATGTTGGACAAAACATTGTATCAACTCATCCAAATATTTCACCTTAGGTGTGAGTTTTGAGAACCACTCCATAGCATTTCCACCTAGACTTCCCAGAAATAACCTCATTAGGTATGTTGGTTCATGCATGTATTCTATTCTTAGAGAACAAAACTCTCTCACATGGTCATGTTGATCAGTCTCTCCCTTATAATTTTTGTATTTAGGCCTTTCCATGTTGGGAGGAAATGGAATCATGTTAATACTCTTATCAAATGGAAATGGACAAATGGAGTCCAAAGAGTATTTTGTTTTTGGTTTAACCTTCTCTTGTTTGAGTGTTGCAAGTTCAACTTGCATCAAGGTTAGTTGTTTGGTGAGAATAGAGATAGGGGTTGGTGTCTCTTTTTCCTTTAGTCTTCCAACATAATAATATTTAGGTAGTTTCACTCCAATGGATGCTAGATAGAGAAAGCATTTCTCTTTGTCTTCACCAATTATATTTTCCAATGTTCTTTGGAACTCCCACTTTGTTTGAGTCTATTATACTCTTCTTCGGGTATATCTCCATCACTTTCCAAGTCAAACAATGGGTGTGCGATGTGAATTTCTTCCTCACTACTAGAGTTTCTTGTCTTTAGTTCTTGTCATTTTTGTATTCCTCAAAGGCTGTAGCCCATTCATTCCTAGGAGCTTCCATTGCAGGTGTGGGTGAATCTGTGTCAAATAGAGGATTGTGAGATGTTTCTCCTTTTTGAAAATGTAGCAATCTAGGAGGTACTTCTCATTCATCAATAAGATACTTGTTATGTGTTGTGTTAACTATGAAGTTGTATCTCAACTATGTCCAAAATTTCCCAATAGTGTCAATTGAGGTCTCAAATCATCCAAGTAAGTGTGTCCAAATTGTAAGGATTGTTTTTTGTTTGATGAAAGTAAATGAATCCAGTGTCAAAGGGTTAGAATTCCTTGATAATGAGTTGGAAATCAATTTGTTTTTGAGAGAGAATAGACCACATGTTTTAAGACAAATTTTAAGAGCCCAAAATGACATGCAAGGTAGACTTGAAATTTTTTTTGAAACAACAACAGAGAGACCGGAAAAAGCAATAGGGTCTGACTAAGGAGCCAAAAGGGTAACCAAATAAAATAATTTTCTCTGAGAAATAAATGTGCAAATGCTCACTATTTTGGATGCCACACTCTGCAAGAGAGCTAGAAAAGACCATATGCAATTTTATGTTAAACCAGATGTGAGCCTAAGTATCCTCGATGCAACCTTTCTCCCTATAAGTGATACAAGAATGACCAGATGGGAGCTAGAACACTAAATGAGAGTTTGCACAACTAAATTTGATCCAAGACAGACTAAAGGCGACTCTCTGATGTTCTGTCAAGTTTTTTCCTAATTTGTCTTGAAGTTTGTGCAAATTTGTCTGACAGTAGGTCATTTTTGAGACTTTCCAGTAAGTGAAAATATAGTATGTATCTAGAGGATTGAATTTTGTTTCTTGTTTGAATGATTTATCTTTTTAATGAGCTTTCAAACACATCAAGAATTTTTTCATTGTTAGAGGTGAACACACACATCCTTAATCCCTAGTGTCTAAGCATAGGATGAAAATCTTTGCTTGTTGACTTAGGTACACACTCAAATTCTAATCAGGATAAGGCTATCACCAAGCACGAAATGAATCTCAATATGATACCATATTAGCTGACTCCAAATTCAAGTGAGGGCATGAAATGATGAGTATCTTGGGGCAATTACTTTTTTCCTTGCACAAAGATTATCATCCTTTCGGGGATGAATCGGGTAGTTTGAATACAATTTTTTTGTTTATGATGGGGAAATCCATCGAAACCATCTCCCATAGAATGGAAAAAGGAAAAATTGAGGTGTATAGCCCTATGAGTACTCAAATATGTTTAGTCTCATAACCAAGATTCAAGCGGCTCCACTCTACACATACCCAAGAATGTTCAAGGAATGATGTCAAAATTCCAAGAACAAAACCGGCTCTGTCTTCTGAGGCTTTGGCCTATAAGGAAGAAATTATTTATAGTGATTTGGAAGGGTTGGAATAATACCTATCCTCACTTGGGTCATTCCCAGGAGATTTTTTCCTCAACTGACATTCCCTCTAATGTTTAATAAGCATACAAAGGATTGGCAAGCTTAGGATTTCAAGATTTCTGATTCTTTGAAAGAAGAAGAGCATACTCTCCTAGTCCATGCCATTTTATCCCAAAAACACTTCAATAAATTATTCATTCCCTCAAATGACTCAACTCACAACTCAATCCCCCATGTCAAGTTTTTTATTCCCCCACTTGGAAGGAATAGAAAATCCTCTAGTGAGATTGAAAACCAAGTTTAAGTTTGATTTATATATTCCTAAGTTAATGAAAACACAAGTACTTGAAAGAAAATTTTGTTTTTTCTTTGATCACAATATTTAATGCTTTGCTTGTTCAATTACAAATCCCAAATTTAGACAATGAAGTTCTTTTTTCCCCAAATTTTAGGTGACTTGTGTACAACAATTACTTATCCAAAGGAAAATTTAAACATTGAATCTTGTTCAATTAGTCATACAAATTTTAATGATTTTCCTTGTTCAATTACTTTTCAAAAATGAATTAAAAAATGAGTTTGTTTTCTTTACTCCAAATTTCTCTCAAGTTTTAAATCAACTTTTGATTTTCTGATTTTCCTTGAAGGAAAAGAACATACACATTCGATTGATTTAACAAATGATTAGAAAATGTATTTTAAATTTTTAACTTTGAATAACTAAGAACAATTTAATCTATGAAAAAATTGTAAATCTCAAGTTAACAATCCCTTTTCCACCCTTTTTGAGAAAAAAAGGGTATAGACAACAATCTGCAAACAATTATTAGGCTATTTAAACAATAGATATAGAAAAATCCAAGGGTTAATGGTTACATTTTTCAATTTTCAACCTTAAACACTAGATGTGATCCTATTTTCCCTAATTGCAACTGTATTTCCTAAAAATGATCCAGAATTAACCAAATGCGAAGCTTTACTAGATGCAATTCAATATTCCCCAGATGCGAGCTCTGAAATCTGGGGTGCAAGCTTATTTCCTGAAAACGATCCCCTTTCCCAAAAATGAGCCTTGATCACAAAATGTGACTCTGTACCTGCAAATAGAGAATGGATGATCTGATCTAAGTCAATGACATGCCTATAATCTCATGAAATTTTCTAAATTTTGACTTTGTCTTGAGATCTAGTGCAAGCCACAGGATTGAAACTGCATCTATGGCTCATGTGTAATCTTGGAATCCTTCACTTAACCCCAAGACCATCTAGAAATCATGCAACTAAGTTAAAAAAAAAACCATGTTTAAACCCTATGTTAGATCACGAGATCACGCACCTAAAGCCATCTCTGAGTCTCTGAAAAAATTCATTGACCTTTGGTAAATCATGAGATCTAGTGCAAGTCACGGGATCAAAACTGCATCTATGGCTTGCATTAAGTCTCCCAAGAAATGACTTAATCTCAAGTACATCTAGAGATCACATGACTGAAAGGAAATACCAAACCATACTTTAACTTTGATTTTATCTAGAGATCAAAAGATAGACTGAGTTGCTGAATCACTAGATATTCTGACTAACTCTAGTTTCATCACGAGACTGCATGCATGACACATGATCAAAATAAAAATCAACGGCTCATGTTAAGTCTCTAGATCAAATAAGAATATTCCTTTTCCTTTTGCAATCATGTGACTAAACAAATCTCAGAGTCGGTGAATGAAAAATAATATTCCTTCTAGGTTTCATGACTAAGAGATAACCAAGGAAATGTTAATGTGCACATGACAAATAAGATACTTAAGTTACTCAGAAAAGTAACAATGAAATAGAACATGCCATGAACAAGCTAGGGTTTTAAGGAATTAAAAGGGTTTAAGGAAGAAATAAAATCATAAATCACAATAATGAACACAAGGAACATTTCCCTGAATTATTTTCATGTCCAAATTTGATCTCTAAATCTAGGTTCCACTAGTGGCTCTTTCTAGGGATGTGCATTCATACCTAGACACAAAAAGATCCTAGATATCTCTAGAGAAGCATACCATTAGAAGAACAAAAGAATGCAATACATATCATACAAATAAGGAAAAACAACTTGCCTTTTTCTTCTTTTAAGAGAAGAAAGGTTAAAGATATTGATCATGTATAGGAAGATGATGAGGATAACCTTCCAAATCCTATAAAAGATAAGAATTTTTTCCTCCCTTACCAATGATGACAAAATGGCCTACCAATAAGGCCTCAAATTTTCCATGTCTTCCTTTACCTTGATCTTTTACATTCCATTTCAAAACTATATCTCCTTCATGAAACTTCCTTTCTGTGGTCTTTTTGTCAAACAAAACCTTTAGTTTCTTCTATAATTCATGATTTATCTTTTGATCTTGATTCCTCATTTCATCCAATTCTGCAAGATGATAAAATCTATCCTCCATGAAATCCACCTCTTCCCACTATTCTTTATTCACAAATTTGTACATTGGTAACAAATTATTCAATGGTAAATGAGCTTTATTTCCCTAGAAAAGGTCATATGGTGCATAGCCAGTAGACTTCTTAATTGTAATTCTATCTAGCCAAAGTGCAAGTGGTAGATTTGTATCCCATGATATCTTGTTGTTGTTTAACATTCTTTCGATGATCTTCATTATATTCTTGTTAATAGATTCTGCTTGGCCATTTCCTTGTGGGTGATAAGGGGATCAATAAGAAATTTTTATTCCACATTTCTCATGAAATTGAGTGAATTCTGTAGATCTAAAACACATAGCATTATCACAAACAATCTTATGAGGAACACCAAATCTTGTCAATATATTTTTGGTCAGGAATTTAATCACCAACTTACTAGTACCTTGTCTAGTAGGTATGGCTTCCACCCACTTAGTGAAGTAGTTAGTGGCCAAAAAAATCCATTTATTTCCACCACTAGAAGTATTAGTGATTTCTCCTATGAAATATATTCCCCAAATTTTAAATGGTTCTTTAGTAGTCATAGGATTAAGAGGTAATGCACCATTATATTTGAGTTTTCCTAAAAAAAATTTGACATGCCTCACATCCCTAAACATATGCATGACAGTCTTTAATCACACAAGGAAAATAGTATCCTACATTCAATATTTTATGGACAGTGGTCTTCTCTAAAAAATGTCCCCCACATTGTCCATCATGAAAATCCTTGAGTAATTCCTTTTCTTGATATTTATCTAAACAAAAAAGAAGTTTACCATCCATGTTTTTCAAGTATAGGTCTCCTTGTATCAAGACATACTTAGATTCCTACAATTTTACAGTCCTTTTCTAATTATCTATAAGGTTTTCTAGACATTTCATGTGTTTTAAGAAGTGTACTATGTTAGTATACCAAGGGCACCTTTCAATACTAGTTTGAGTCTTACTTAAATCCACTTGATTGACCTGTAATACATCCATATTTGAATCTTCCACCAACCTTTCTAATCCTTGTCCTCTGACAATTTTAATGGTTTGAATCTCTATATCAAATTCCTGAATTTGATTCACCTATATACATCTTCTCCTAGTGACTTTTGATTGTCTGAATATATCCTTTATTGTTGCATTAGGAACATAGGCTATTACTTTCGCTCCTACCCAGTAAGGCTTGAAATACTTTACTTCCTTCACAAGTGCATAATCTTGTTTCTCATTAATATCATAATTTAACTTATAAGCTTTAAGATTCTTACTAAAGAATGCTATTGGTTGTTCATAACCTTCACTAATCCTTTGCAACAAGATAGCAGCAATGGTGTGATATGATGAAAAAGAAAATAATTAGAATGGTATAGTATAATTTTGAGACTTAAGGATAGGGGCCTCCTTGATTACATTTTTAATATTTAAAAATGCTTATAAATATTCATTTGTCCATTTCATATCTGCACCCTTCTTCAACATCATAGCACTTGGTTTAATTATCTCTAAAATTTTTGGGACAAACCTCCTTCCAAAGTTTATATGTCCAAAGAAGGATTGGATCTTTTTGACATTCTTTGGGACCTCAATTTTATCTATTGCTGCAATCCTCTTAGGATCTATTCTTACTCCATCCTTGGACATAATATGTCCTAACAATTTACCTTCAGTGACAACAAAATGACATTTCTTTAGGTTCAATGATATCCCATATTCAAGGGCTCTTTGAAAGATTTTTTCCAAATGTTTGCAATGGTCATCCACCCTTTTGGAATAAGCAGTTAGGTCATCCTGATATACCACCATAATTAGATCAATAAAATCCTCAAAGGCCACATCCATTGCTCTTTGGAAGGTATCCCCTTAATTAGTGAGTCCAAAAGGCATTCTAGCATATACATAAGTGCCCCAAGGTGTAGTAAATGTTGTTTTATATTGTTCCTCTTCTTTAACCTTCACCTGGTTGTACCCTGAGAATCCATCCATCATTGACAATAATTCATTTCTTGTGACCTTTTGCAATAATGCTTCCATGTTTGGTAATGCATATTTGTCCTGATGTAACACACCTAGGCTTTCTCTCTACCCTATTATCCTCTAGGGTATTCTTAGGCAAACTCACTGACCTAGTAGGGTTCTATTCTCAACCCTACTCTCCTTAGGTATCTTCACACAAGATCCTAACCTTTCACCTAGTGTACACAAATTGCACTGATAAAAAATGTTCCATTCTGCAACACAAACTAACTAGGTCTTTCCTAGTCTCAATCTCCAATAATTTCTTCAATTCCTCTTAGGACTTATCTCCATGGAAGGATAGGTCATCAAGACCTCCATTGGTTCCATTTGAACCCCTGCAAACACCATTCACAAACATATAACAATGGAGTGCCTCAAAGTGCACCTTTCTCACCCCAAGTAGGGCTACAAGCAAATTAGGCCTTTTTCTAGCCTTTTTCAAGATAGCTTGAAATTTACCCACACAAGTCTCTAAAAGGGTTTAGGGTTCAAACACCCTTTATCAATTACTTTGAGATTTTCAAGATCTCCAATCCTCAAGTTGTTTGTACAACCCTTCCTACAAACATGCCTAAAAATTAGGGTTTTAGGGCTTATTAATAGTCTGAACAAAAGAGTGTTCTTTCAACACACCAAAAAACTCCTCCAACATTCTCCTTCAAATTAGGGGTCTTTCAAACATTCCTATATCCATCCATGAGCTTTGGTTGAAGCCACCAATGCATTCAACCCTCCTTGCATCACTTGCAATGTTTCTCAGTCCCTAGCCATGCACAACAGGCTCACCTAGGGAATCATTGAAAAAATAGAAAAAATACTTTCTTGGGCCCCTCTTTCTATAAAAATAATTTACATGGAGTCTCCGAACCCATTCCAAGAGCCCATACAAAATCTATGGTGGCAAGTTGAGTTAAGACCCCATTTGTCCAACCTGCCTAGTTCAGACCAACGATAGGGAAAAACACAAAGAATTTATCTAAACCAATAAAAACACTACAAATTAAAAAAATAACTCCACATAGAATCTCAAATTAACCTACCCTACATTAATCAGTAGCTACAAACTAAGATCTAATCCATCTAACTACTGCAATCAAGAAAACTCACTAAAATTGCTCTAAAAATGCACACACAGAAAATTATGTATATTCAAAATGTTCACCAACCTTGCTTATAGGTTGAGGAAGGCCTCTTATAATTTTCCCCATCCCTAACATGATGGTTTTAGATAGTTACAATAACCATTTCAAAAATGCTCTTCTTGCATAATTGTTGTCAATGTTGTCAATGACAACATTGACAATTTTGACAACTTTCCACAATTTTAGGAAATCCACTCTAAAATTTGTTCTAAGACCATGAACACATCATAATAGACTTAGGTAGACCATTCCTACCCCTCTTAGGTCCTAAAACACCTTCTTTCTAAATTTGACCCCTATGTGCATGATTCACACCATTGCCACAACATTGGCAATTAGGGTCCAATTTGGCACTTGTCTCCTAAAAGACCAAACAAACTTGAAAATACCTTCCCTAAATACCTAACACACACCTTAGGACACCTCTAGTACAATTATTCAACTATTGGTTTGGCTAGAACCACTACAAGCCAAAAGAACTCTAGAAGCCCTAGGCCACCAAAGAGCCTTACCTAGGTGCTCCTACACCATACTCCCCCACAAAGGGAAAGTCAAGTCACTCCTATAAACAATAAAGAGTCAAGAATTCCCAGCTTCTTGAAGTTAGATTTTACAATCCATGAAGCCTCTGATTCAGGTCTATCTTCCCACTTGATAAGGTGCTCCATATACACCTTGTGCCTAGTTGTCTTTTGCACTCTTGAATCCAAAACTCCCTTATCTATCAATTGTTGTTTGGTAGACACCACATCAAGGTCAACATCACTCTGAACTCCTTGATTATGTTGACTAATCTTATTCAATGGACCTTTAAACTAAACTAGGTCCTACACATTGAACGTAGAAGAGATATTCAAATCAGAAGGTAAGTCTATCTTGTAGGCATTAGCCCCATATTTAGCTAGGACTTTGCATGGTCCTATTCTCTTCATTTTCAACTTATTAGGGACTCCCTTCTACATTCTTGACTTGTTCAAATGAACCATAACATAGTCTCCTACTTGAAATTGGATATCTTTCCTCTTCTCATCCACTTTGCCCTTCAACTTTTGTTGATTGTCCTATATAGTTTTCCTGACCTCCTCTTGGATCTCCTTCATTGTGTGGGTGAAGTCCTCAGCATGCCCATTGTTGTACTCCCTTCCTCCAAGATCCCTAAGCTCACAAAATCCCCAAGGATGCATCCCATAAATGATTTCAAATGGGCTTCTCCCTATCATCCTATTCCTGCTATCATTATAGGCATACTCTACCTGAGGTATGACTATATCCCATGTCTGACTATATTATTTGGTTAGGCACCTCAATAGGTTACCCAACACCTTGTTGACCACCTCTATTTGACCATCAGTCTAAGGATGGTATGCTGATCCAAAAGATAAGTTTGTACCCAATCTGTTCCATAATGTTTTCCAATTGCTCATGAACTTAACATCCCTATCAGATACAATGCTTAAGTGTAGTTCATGAATCCTTACAACTTCTTTAAAGAATAGATAAGCTATGTGACTAGAATCACTAGTAGTCTTGCATAGAATTAAATGCCCCATCTTGCTAAATTTTTCAACTACTACATATATACTATCATAGCCTTGCTTAGTCTTTGGTAGACCCACTATGAAGTCGATTCTCACACACTCCCAAGGTCTGTTTGGGATAGGTAAGGGTTGATACAATCCTGCATTGCTACTACCTCCCTTTGCCTTCATGCATACTACACACTATTCCACATATTTAGTGACATATTTTGTCAACTTAGGCCAATGATAAAACCTTTGTACTAACTCTAAGGTCTTTTTTACACCAAAGTGTCCTCTCATAGATCCATTATGATTTTCTTGTATGAGATTCATCCTCATAGAACCCCTTGGCACACATAACTAGTTTCCTGTGAATAACAATCCATTCTGAAATGTGAAATTAGAGAATTTGCTATGGAATTGGTTCTAAAAATCATGGCACACTTGATATGCCTCACCAAAATCTTCATCTTCTTGATAGAGGTCCTTAAAACTCTCTATGCCTATACTGTTCACCTGAACTTCTTGGACTATCAAGAGTTTCCTACTCAATGCATCAATAACTTTATTCAACTGTACCTTCTTATGCTTGATGGTAAATGTGAAGGCTTGGAGATATTCCATCCATTTTAGATGCCTATTACTCAACTTTTCTTGTGTATTGATGTAGCTAAGGGCCTGATTGTCAGTAAACACCCCAAATTCCTTAGGTAAAACATAGTGTCTCCACTTTCTTAATGACTGCACTAGAGAATATAATTCTAGGTCATAAGAAGAGTATTTCTTCTTATCTTCATTCAACTTCTCACTAAAGAAGGCCACTGGTCTTTCCTCTTGACTTAACAAACCTCCTACTGCTATGCCACTTGCATCACATTCAATAGTGAATAACTTATCAAAACTAGGCAATGTTAGGACAGATTGTGTAGCTACTTGTCTTTTCAACATCTCAAATGACTTCCCAGCTTCTAAGTTCCATATAAACTTATCCTTACTTCCACCCTTAATAGTTTCCAACAATGGTGCACATATACCACTAAAATTCCTAATGAACTTCCTATAAAATTGAGATAGGCCATGGAAACTCCTTACCTCAGTTGTAGATGTAGGCGATGGCCAATTTAGTATAGCTGACACCTTGTCTTGGTCCATCTTCAAGGATCTCTTGGATACCACAAATCCCAAGTAGACAAGCTCTTGCTTGAGAAACTCACACTTCACCAAATTAATGACTAGTTTCTCTTCATGCAACTTCTTCAACACTGATTCAACATGTTTGATGTGGTCTTCCGTTGTTCTGTTATAGATCAATATGTCATCAAGATAGACCACCACAAACTTACCTGTGAAGTCCTTAAGCACTTCATTCATGAGCCTCATGAATGTTCTAGGAGCATTGGTGAAGCCAAATGGCATCACAAGCCACTCATACAACCCATCAGTTGTTTTGAATGCTATCTTCTGTTTAATGCTGAACGTGGACCTCTCTATTCAACAAGAAACCCAACATAGTCCTTATTCAATCCATTTGATTTGCAGAGACAAACATGAATTGTTTTTTCTACAAATGGTTGAGACGACCTGTTGCCTCCTAATTAGGAGTGATTGTTGTAGTATACCCTCAGAACGAGAGCCAACAACCGGATCTGCTCTAATACAGAGGATTTTTTAGAGTGCAAAAGTGTGTGAAATAGCCATCAAATGTGAGAAATCAGCAACTAAGTATGATGAAAAATGAGGCTATTCTATGAATTGAACATGCTTAAGATGTGGAATTGAAATACTTGTAATCTAAAAATGAAATGCAAGTAAGCTAGAATTGATTAACTAATTGAAATTGGAAAGCTTTAAAGCATAAATGAAATTGTTAGCACTTACAAATAACTCATAAATCAAAGCTAACAATATTCAATTCTAAAAATGAGATTATACTAATTATGTAAAAATGTAAAAGCATGAAATTGCAACTAAAATCGACTATAGTTATGATGCTCAAAAACCAAGGATCTCTCAATGAAGAAAAGAGGTCTCTTTTATAGAAAACCGAAGAGAGAGAATGAAGAGCTTCTTGAAAC
>MU226973.1:3341085-3374034 GCA_018584345.1 Thuja plicata | reverse complement strand
TAATAATCATTTTAGATTTAGGAATTAAATTGTAATGTCAGATTTATGCAAATTTGGGTTTTCTGCATTTGAAACTCAGTCGATTAAAGTCAATTAGGAGACGAATTTTCCTAGTAAAATAGGACTTTGAAGATAAGAAAATGCACCAAAATTGATTAGGTTGTTAGGTGCCCATTTTGGGGTGTTACATCTTCCACTCATCTCCCTCCTTAACCCTTATCTAATGGTAACCACTTTTCAAATCCAACTTGGTAAAGTACATTTCCCCTCCAAGACAATCCATAATATCTTCTATCCTAGGTATTGGAAACCTGTATTTTATGGTGATTCTATTAATTTCCCTTGAATCAGTACATAGTCTCCATTTTCCACCTTTCTTTGATGCTAACACCACATGGATTGCACATGGGCTAATACTCTTTTTAATCAAGCCTTGGTCCAATAATTCTTGGACTTGTCTAGTGACCTCTAAATTCTAGTTAGGGGTTAGATTATAAGCTACTTTATTAGGTAATGAGGCACCAGGTATGAAGTCAATTTGATGACTAATCACTCTCTTAGGAGGCAAAGTTGCAGGAATCCCATCACTGATTATATCACTATATTTGTCAAGTAAATTCTGAATCTCCTTGGGTACTATCTCCTTAACTATCTTCTCTTCCTCCTTGGGCTTTAAAAAAATGGCATACCCTACACTTGCCTCTTCCTTTATGTCTTTTACAAACTCCTTTCCACTACACAAGAACATAGTAGGATTCTTAGATTGTGGCTCTTCATCCTCCAATAAAGACTATATTTTAAATGTCTTGCCATTCTTCTTAAAGCATATGGAATTCTCCTTTCCATGATACAATAGCTCACTATCATATTTCTAGGGTCTTCCTAACAAGAAGTGGCAAGCATCCATTGGTACGATGTCACAAAGTAATTTATCCTTGTAGCCTGCTATAGATAACTCTACGTATGTTTTCTCATTTACTAACACACTCTATCCCTTATTAAGCCAAGTCACCTTGTAAGGGTTCACATGGGTATCTTGGTTAATTTCATCTTAGTAACTGCCTCCTCTGATATTATATTATCAGTAGATCTAGAGTCTACTATCACCTTGCAAACTTTTCCAAGGATCTTAAATTTGATCCTAAACAATGCCCTCCTTTGCTTAGGCTCATCCTTCATTGGCTGCCTGATTAATACCCTTCTAAACATCAGATTCTCACCCATCTCAAAGTCTATATGATCAATTTTAGGTGCCTTGACACTAGAAGTGTCTTCTTGAACATAAGCTACCCTCTTGTCACTATTGGATGCAGTAGGCTTATCAAGACACCTATATGTTGGATGACCAGTCTATCCACAATTGTAGCACTTCATATTTGAAAAATAGGAGTTTCTTCTACCTCCTCTTCCCCTATTGGATCCACTTTGATTACCTCTACCTCTACCATAACCACCTCTTGGTGTGGATTCATTGGTGTGCTATGTCAATCTGCTTTAACCTTGGCTTCTTTGTTCACTACCCCTACCTTGGTAACCTCCTCTCTATCCTCTTTGGTCTCTCCCTCTACCTCTACCCTTCAGATTAGAGTCACTCTTTTTCCTATTCATCTCTTCAACCTTGAGATCTAGTTGTTGACATCTCTAAATAGTAGTGGGGGTCCACAAGCTAATCTCTTCTTGGATGTTCCACTTCAACCCACCTAGATACCTAGCCACTTTGATTGGCTCTTATTCTTGTTTCTTTGACCTAAGATAGAGTCTTTGAAATTCCTTTGTATAGGAGGCTACATCCATATCTTTCTTCATCAATCCTTGTCTCCTTCTATGGAGTTGGATCTCATATTCTTCTGGTAAAAAGTTCTCTTTCATCTTACTTATCATTGCTTGCCAATTTTCTATAGGTTGCTTCCCAAGTCTTACTCTTTCATCCTACAGGTACTTCCACCATGTTAGGGCTAATCCCCTAAGCCGTGACTTAACAACCTTAACCTTTTGTGCATCTAGTATGCCTTCACACTTGAAGTGATTCTCCATCCCTTCAATCCACTCCAACACTATTTCAATGTCCATTTTCCCACTAAATAATGGGATGACTTCTAAGGATTTACCATCCAATGCCTTGATGGATTTCAAACACATCATAATAGAATTAGGTATACCATGCCTACCCCTCTTAGGTCCTAAAACACTTTCTTTCTAAATTTGACCCCTATGTGCTTGATTCACACCATTGCCACAACATTGGCAATTAGGGTCCAATTTGGCACTTGTCTCCTAAAAGACCAAACAAACTTGAAAAGACCTTCCCTAAAGACCTAACACACCTTAGGACACCTCTATTCCTATTATTCAACTAGTGGTTTGGCTAGAACCACTACAAGACAAAAGAACTCTAGAATCCCTAGGTCACCAAAGAGCCTTACTTAGGTGCTCATGCACCATGTCCTTTAATGATGATATATTTAGATTCCTGGAATCTACACAAAGTCTAATATCACTATTATTTTTTCTGACAAGCACCAAATTTGAAACCAATGTTGAGGGTCTAATTAGATTTATAATACCAACATCCCTCATCTTGATTAATTTATTTTTCATCTTGGGAGCCAAAGTGTGGTTTATTGGTCTCTGCCTTTTCTTGAATGGTTTGGCATTAGGCTTCAAAGGTATCTCATGTTGGAAAAGGTCCTCTCGGTAAGCTTTAAGGTCATCATAGGACCAAGAAAATACATGCCTATATTTTCTCAATATTTTGATGATATCTGCTCTGATCTTGGGGGTTAAACTTTTACCCACAAATACTTCCCTTGGAGTTTCTTCATTTCCCAATTTTATCCTTTCTACTTCATCCATTGTGACATTAGTGTTTTTCTTGTCCACTTTTGAATCTTTATTATCAAACAATCTCTCCATTTATACAAGGCCTTTTGGAACCTTATTGGTTTTAAGCTAAATAACTTCCTTTCCAAACAACACTTCTTTCCCATCCTCCATCTCAACATGAGCATTCAATTCTATCAATTGATCTTCATACTCTTGCTCACATGCCAAAAATATGATTATATCTCTGTCATCTTCAAGTATTTTCTAGTTATTGATGTTATCAGGTATAGCAAGCCTTGTTTTAACTTCAACTTGAACTATGTCCTCACAAGGAATGTCACTATGCTTCAATGCCAAATTAGCCATAAAATCTACAACGATATTTTTTGATCTATCTATCCAGTTAATAGAAAAAGCATCAAAACATTCTATACAATCCCATACTTCATTTCTATATCTTTTAAGAAGAGGTTTCTTAACAACAAATTTAATTTTAACTTGAGAAATAATTAATTCAGAATCCCCAAGACACTTAAACATCTTGTTCCATGTTTACTAGCTATTCTCAAACCAAGAAGTAAAGCTTCATACTCTGGAACATTCTTAGTACATTCAAAATCTAGTAAAAAGGAATATTTAAATATTTTCTTATCAGGGGCAAAGAAAATGACACCAACTCCATTACAATCCCTGCAGCAAGCACCATCAAAATACATTTTCCAAATTGTATTGTTACTTACTTTTGCATGTTACCCAATAAGTTCAGTATTTTTATTGCATCTTTTGAAATACTTGCCTGAAAGTTATCCCTATTAGAATGAAAAAAATGTGTAACCATGGTTGGATTAATATATGGACTTTGAGTCTCCCTATCAATTCTTACATCCTTGGCATTCATTGGAATAAAAGCATAAGAAAAATCTAATTGTTCATACTACCTCCTACTAAGCTAGACCATTGTCTAGATAGAAGCATTCCATAATTGGTAAGGACTTCAACCATAGTAATGTCCATTTATATGACATTTCAAGACATGTAGGAAATTTAAATTCAACATTTTTCATTATGCCTACAACAGGAACGAATCTATTATCCATAGCGTAACATCTACCAAATTTGGTATCAACATTCATTCCTAATTATTTCATCACAACATTAGGCATAATGTTTACTGCTGCACTTGAGTCTATCATACAATTCTTTATAAATCTATTATTTATCATTAGAGTAAGATAGAAAGGATCAATTTGATTTCCATTTTTGTTTAAAGTAGTTCCTAGATAAATAGCTAGAGGATCCTTTACTTCATGGTTAAGATCTTCCTTATTACCTACATTAGAAAATATTTTCAAAGCTTCACTTTTACATTCAAGTATTTTAACTATTTCAAGCAAAGGAACAAATATTCTAACTTGAGATAATGCATTAGACATGAAAGAAAATTCATTAGGAAAAAATTTACTGACCACCTTTTCTCTTTCTATTTTTGGAAAGTCTTGAGGTTCTACATGTTTCTCTTAAGAAATATTTTTGTGCTTCAGCTTCTTTGGATCAGTTCTTTGGTTAGTTTTCCCTTGGTTTGCATTTACTATTCTATTCCTTAACTTATCTTCCACTACAGCTACTATGTATGATTTCTTCTCCTCTTATGTTAATTCTCTTAATCTTGGAGTACTCTCCTGATAATCCCCTTATTGGTATACTCTATTTAGGTCATCCTTGCAGTAGTATTCGTTCAAAGAGCTATAATCATCATGCCCCCACATAGGATTTGTCAATAAATTATTCACTATGGATCATTGATTATCATTCAGATCTTCATCCTCTTTCCATATTTGGGCCACAACACAATGCTCAGAATAATGTGGTAGTTTGCAGGCTTCTCACCAAGGATAGATTTCTACAAGATGGTTGGTTTTCCTTAATTAATCAAGATTATGTAGTTCTTTGTTCACTGGTCTCCCATCCTTCCATTTTGTGTTATAAGGCATGTCCTATAATCTGTATCTGTCATTCTTTTATGGTGCTTGATTACTCTGGTTGTACTTAAAATTATATTTTCCATTATTTATTTGGAGGCATTTCACCATATTCATAAGCTTATCTAATTAATCTTCTTCCTTGTATTGTTTAGGCTCTTTTGGATTGAATAGCTGAGTGTCCTCCCTCTTAGCAATTATATCAGATGCCTTCCTATAATTTTCAATAGCTATGGAAATCTTGAGAGCATATGCTAAAGTAGAAGGCTTATGAGATTTGATTTTATAATTAGTCTTTCTATCAAAAGCACCCATATAGAAATTTATCAGAAAGGCATCAACAGGTTGAACATCTCTTGGAATTCTATTTAAAACCTTGTTGAATCTTTTGTTGAATTCAGCCACATATTCATTTTGTTTTTTCTTCATACTTGTCAACTCATGTGAGGCAAAAGAAGTGTCATTGTGATCATTGAATTGTTCTATGAATTGATTAACAAATTCATTCCAACTAGATATGGATCTATCTGGAAAACTTCAAAACTATTCTATCGCATCCTCTATGAGAGATTAAACAAAAAATTTCATGTAGACATCCTCATTGAATTCATCAAGATCTTGGATAACATTCTTCAAATTTACACAACGTACCTCATCTTATTCTGAACCATTCCCTGAAAACTTTGGAATTGCATTTCTTAATTCATTTTTTTTATGTCATTAGGGTATCCCCTTATGCCATAAAAATCTAATTATCTATATCTTATATAAACCATTAGGGATATATATTTGTTTCCATTTTGATTTATTTCTCCATGTCTTGGATTCTACTTATTTGCATTCTAGAATCCTTGATTATTTCTTGGTCCAGAATTTGGGTTGATATTATAATCTCTTGGGCCATAGCTCTGCACCTTTTTATTTTGACATCCATTACACATTATTTCATCATTTTTATTCCCATGATGTTCATATTAGTTATATCCATTAGGATTCATTATATTATCATGGTTATGATATTCTTCATTGTTTAGTTTTCCCCACTAACCATTTCTTTCATTAAAAAGTTTTTTTGTTTACACCTTCCTCTATTTTCTGGTTCAAACAAGGGATTAGTATGATCACTGTTGAAAATATGCCACCCATTTTTTCTATGAGGAGGATTGTATACACCATTTCTATCATCCTTATTTTTTCATTTATCTTTTGGTGATTTGATTTCACTTATTTGTATTCTCATCTTTCGTAATACCTCCTATGGTTGCCTCTTAAGAGCCCTAACCATTTCTTCATCATTTGAGCCTCCATTAGCTATTTTATGAAATATAGCATCCCATTTCCTACATTTTTCTTCTCTTTCAGTCATCTTCTAATTTGTATCATGTTGGGACTCATGTTCTTCCCTATCAACTTAGAAAATGGATTATAATTCTCATCACTGTTCTCATGACTATGATGAATTGAACTAGGAAATTGTTCATGGGAAAAATCTTGATTATCCCTATTAGGGTATATCATGCATGGTCTATACATAGTTTTTTATTTTAATCTTTACCTTTCCTTATTTGTTCCAACTCAAAAAAAAATTCTTGTCTTAATGATCTTCTTCCTAACATAAATTTATCACTTATATGTTATATAATTTCAACAGTAAATTCACCACTTCCTTTATCAGAAAGAAACTAAGATTGTACTAGTCTGGGTTCCTATCTCTAGTAGAGTCTTAATTCTTCAAATTGTTACCAAATATCTTGAGAGTTATTCAAACTATCCTTACAAAATTCCCTAGTAGAGTCCCTAATATTTTGGTGCTCAAATCAACAAATTAGATTTCCTATGGACTTGCCAATCCAATGTTGGGAAACCTAAGTGATTTGGCCAACTAACAAGGTTTCAACCAAAACAAGGTTGAACCTTCTACAATTCTGGATATGCAGAACCAATTCTTATAGGCCATACCTTAGATTTATCCTTCAAATCTCAAGGCTTTTTATTTAAGATAAAGTGTACTTAAAACTTCTTCCTCTCACAATATGGAAAAGTACTTGAAAGAAATCTTCACTAAAAGTAATGTGTAATAAAATGCTAACTGAGATGCTTCAAAATTTTTAAAGAATGTTTGTATATATATGAATTTAAAAGTATAGATGGATAGAATATCATGAAACTATTGACAATGAATTAAATGACCATAATCCAATATATATGTAGACCAGTGCCTTATTTCCTCATGGGTAATAGATTCAAGATCATCCCAATCCTTTGTACAACCTTATAGACAGTTTATAAGAAACATATCACTTAAGAGGTGTTATGAAATGAGCATATAACCTAATTTAATTCATATTTATCTCAACTAAATCAATTTTCAAATGACAGACCCATTGATTGTGGCCACAATCAATTGGATTTAACCATACAAGATGAAAAGACCAATTGATAATAAGAACTATGAATCTGAATCAGGATTGCTACACCAAACTATCACTTTGAAGAAAATCTATAGATTTTATCTAAGAGACTAATTAAAAATGAAAATATATCTATTCCCACATATGAGAGAAAAAGGTTTACTTATCTTATTGATTTTTAAAAATGGTATAATTTAGTTCATGTTGCAGTTGTTTATCAAAACTATCCAATCTAACTATAGTAACCCCCTTCCTCTTGTATTGATCTTGGCATCCTTATTTATATCAAGTCCAAAGGATGCAAACAAGCTTCAGATCAATACGTTTGTTTATAACTAATACCTAATCCTAGGATCAACAACTAAACAATTATAATTATATCTCATGAATGATTAATCATCCTTGTCTAAAACTCAATTATTGACCCAAAGAGATAAGAATAATAGTCACTAACAAATCACTTGTGATTTTTTAGAGACACTTCCGAATAATGATTTTGTATTAAAATATTTTGGTTCTTTGACTATACTTTCATCCATATATTTCTTCTTCTGATAATGGATATTATCTTTTGCATGTCGAATAGCTTCATCATGTGTTGATCAGAGAAGTTGATATCATTAACCACTCTCTGATATTCTTTTATCTTCTATATAATATCAATGGATGTTTGCATGTATTATCTTCCAGTACCCCACCCAGTTTGCATTGTTTTATCATTGAACAGATCCATAATCACCACCCTTGAAACCCTATAGGAAGATGTTGACATATCAAATAATAAACCAAACCCTAAGAGATACAAAAATAATATTAAAATATAAAATGAAAAAAGGAAATATCAATCATCATTGTCACTTGGGCACTCTATCCTTTTTTACTTTCGAGGATACGTGTCAAGATTGATTAATACCTTGAAGAGTAAAAGTAGTGCATCTCCTCTTGGAGGTATTACACCAATCATCGATGTTCATCAAATTTAATCACCATTTAATCTATGAACCTTCGTAACTCCCAATCATCTTTATCATTCAATTAAGACATGATAATTAATTAAACCCATGTGCAAAAAGATGAGACCATTAGTAAATCAAACTTTAGTATGCCTTAGAAATGATGTATTATCCTTGTCATTCATTTAACCAACCACACTCTACCACATGTATTCTCGCTATCCACTGTCTAAGCGTCAGTGGGTTTGGAACACATGTCATTTAGGCATGATGCCTTGAAGATTAAATAGCTTGCATCTTTTCTTTAATTTATTACGCCCAACATTTATTTTGTCTAAACTTGATCGATCTTTACTTCATTACTTCTTTTCTCAACCTAGCCCTCCATGGAAAAGTGTGGACAAGTGTCTTCAATTCGTGATGCCTTAATGAATAGATTTCAAGAATCTTGTCTTCAAGGCTTTACACCTACCACTCGATCAAATGGAACTTTCTTGATCTTTACCTCAGTCTATGACCTTAGCCCCAAATCAGTTTTAACCTTGGGTTTCATAATTCCTTTATGTCTCCAAGTCGCAAGAACATTTCCTTAACTTTGAGTTTGTTGCAAGACTTCATGAGAACCACAAGATTGGACATAATATCAATGATCTATGCTTAATCTTGAGACCATAGAAGAATATTCAATTTCATTGCAAGATCACGAGACAACTGTCTGATTAAAAACACATCCACACTCTATGCCAAATCTCTGAACCTTAAGAGCATATTCCTTTTCATTTCAAGATTAAGAGATAGCCACAAGATTAAAACTCAATTGACGACACATACTTCATCTTGGAAAACTTTGAACTGATCCCATCTTTAACTTTACTGAAACTCTAATTCATTCTAAGATCATGTGACTGAGCAAAACTTGCAATCTCCAAGTATATAGCCTAACCATTGTTTAATTTAGAGACTTAGCGCAAGATATAAGATTTGATACTGATCAATGACCATGATTTCATCCATAACTAACTCTAAATTGAACTTGACTTCAATTTCCTTGACCGTGACTCATTCCGAGATTCAGCGACTGAACGAAACTCCAAGTCATTGGAAGATTAGCTAACTCAAGGGTTTATTGCTAGATTTCACACTAGCGAGAGGATTAGACTTGCAATGATGGCTCAAATCTTAACTTGGTGAGACCATCTTTAACTTTACTTCACTTGAATTTTAACCTTAGTCCATCTCGAGATCATGTGATTGAAAGAAATTCTAAGTTGTGAGATCGGTTCGTAACTCTAGGGTTTATTCTAAGATTTCACGTCATCCACAAGATCTGATCTGAATCAAGGACTCCCAAGTAATCTCATGAAGTTGCTGACTTTTGAATTTTGACTTTTTCTTGAGATCTAGCACAAGCCATAGGATCAAAACTACATCTACAGCTCATGTGTAATCTCTGAATCCTTCACTTAACCCCAAGACCATCTGAAGATCACGCGACTAAGGAAATAAGAAAGCCATGTTTAAACCATGAGTTAGATCATGAGATCATGCGACTAAAGCTATCTTTGAGTCTCTGAAATAATTCCTTTCCCATTGGTTAATCATGAGATCTAGTGCAAGCCACAGGATCAAAACTACATCTACAATTTTTGTTAAGTCTATCAAGAAATGACTTAACCTCAAGTATATCCAGAGATCATCTGATTGAAATGAAAGACCAAACTAGACTTCAACTCTAAGTTTATCTGGAGATCGCGAGATAGACTGAGTCACTGAATTGCTAGATTTTTTGACTAACATTGGTTTCATCACAAGACTTCATGCATGGCACACAATAAAAAAAAAATCAATGACTTCCATTAAGTATCTAGATCAAATAAGAATATTCCTTTTCCTTTTGCAATCACACGACTGAAACAATCTCAGATTCACTGAATGAAAAATAATATTCCTTCTGGGTTGCACGACTAAGAGATAACCAAGGAAATGTTAATGCACACATGATGAATAAGATACTTAAGTTACTTAGAAAAGTAAAAAGGAAATAGAACATACCATGAAAAAGCCAGGGTTTTAAGGAATTAAAAGGGTTTTAAGGAAGAAATAAAAGCATAAATTATAATAATGAACATAAGGAACACTTCCCTAAATTATTTTCATGTCCAAATTTGATCTGTAAATCTAGGTTCCACAACAACCTTTCACAAAATTTCTACATAAAGGTGTTACTTTAAAATGGGATGAGCATTGTGAAAATAATTTCAAAGAATTAAAATACTATCTGGCTACTCCTCCTATTCTCATGGTGCATATTCACATAAAACCATTACTGCTCTATATCTCAGCTATGGCTACATCGCTTGGAGTATTGCTAGCCCAAGAGGATGAAAACAAAAAGGAAAGGGTTATTTATTATACCAGAAAGACCTTGGTGTCTTATGAGCTCAAATATAGTATCATTAAAAAAAATTGCTTTGCGGTTGTTTTTGCATCCCAGAAGTTGAGACACTACATGCTCTTGTATACAGTGAAACTTATTGCAAAACATGATCCTCTCAAATACCTCTTGAGTAAAACATCATTAACAAGAAGACTATAAAAATTGGCCTTGATAGTAATTTAATTTGATATTGTGTATGTTGATAGAAGGGCTATCAAAGGACAAGTCCTGGTAGATAAATTATTTGATTCACCATTGCAAGATGATGCACCTTTGATCATAGAATTTCTAGATGAGACAATCATGCACTTAACTAAATATCCATGGAAGATGTATTTTGATGGTTCTTTCACACAACAAGGATCTGGATTAGGGGTAATATTTATCACTCCTTAAGGCTACAAGATACCTAAGGTGTATAAGTTGATGTTTCCATACACTAATAGCATCTCAGAATATGAAGCATTGGCGAACAGACTCAAGCTAGCTATGGATTGGAAAATCATAAAGTTACATGTTTATGTTTACTCTCAACTCATTATCAACCAAGTAAATGGTGATTATCAAACATAATATGATAAAATGATTCCTTACAAACAATTGGTAAAAGATTTGAAAAAGTACTTTGTTTTCATCACATTCCAACAAATTTCAAGAATGGAAAACAAAGTTGTAGATGCTATGTCTATGCTAGCATCTATGTTACAATTGGAAGAACACCAATTCCACTATGAATTCTTAGTGGAATAATTATCCTTTCCATCCTTTGATACACCTGAATCCCAAGTGATTTGCTCCTTAAACATCCAAGACCAATCCCAATATGCCAAAATAATTACTTATCTTACCCATCAAACCTTACCTAATGGCTTATCTTGGAATGAAAAATGAGATTTAATTAGGATAGAATTGCATTATATACTCATTAATGCTAACTTATATAGAGGAGGTCTTAACGGAATGCTTCTTAGGTGTTTAGAACAAGAAGAGTCTAACCGTGCATTAAAAGAGGTTCATGATGGTGTATGTGGATCACACTCGAATGGGTTTTCATTAGGTAAGAAACTATTAAGATTTGGATACTATTGGCCTACAATGGAAAAATATGCTGTAAAATTTTTTAAGACATGTCATAAATTTCAAACACATCAAAACCTTATCCATGGTCCAGCTAGAGAACTCATACTTTCTATAACACATTGGCCATTTCAGCAATGGGCCTTTGATCTTGTTAGAAAGATTAATCCTAATTCTTCAAGTGGACACAAATATATCATTATGGCCACTGAGTATTTCACTAATTGGGTCAAGGAAGTGCCACTAATCAAAGCAACTAGAAAATAGGTTGATATGTTCATCTTGAACTACATAATTTGTAGGTATGAGATACCCTCTTCTATTGTAACAGACAATGGGGGTCAGTTCAAAAACCAAGATATCAAGGACCTTTGTACATAGTTTCACATCACTCATCATTGTTCTTCAATCTATTATCCTCAAGGTAATGGACAAGTTGAGGCTTCAAACAAAAACATCATAAAAATCTTACTTATAATTGTTAGTAAGTCTGACAGAGAATGGAATTTACAACTAAATTTGGCACTATGGGCCTATAGAACAAGTATCCAAACACCAATAGGAGCCATGCCATTTTCTCTAGTCTATGGTACAGAAGTAGTGCTACCCATTGAAGTAGAAATTCAATCTTTCTGAGTATCTCTCCAAGGTCTTGTTATCGATGAACAACACCGCATTGATAGGGTTCATGCACTAGAACTACTAGATGAGCACAGACAACAAGTGTTTGATCATCTAAAAGTATACCAAAAAATAATGTCAAAAGGGTACAACAATAAATTAAAGCCACAAAAATTTCAAGTGGCGGATCCTTTTCTAAGAGGGGATCCTAAAAATCAGCCAAATAGAGAACAAAAAGGTAAGTTTGAACCCAACTAGCTGGGGCCTTTTGTTATAATAGAAAATTTTGGGACTGGAGCTTATCAATTAGCTACCCCTGAGGGTGATGTTCTTCTTGATCCCATCAATACTCTACACTTGAAGCAGTTCTATGCTTGACATCCAGCTAAAGAGCCTATGCAGTGGAAATAGTTCTCAGAAAATACCAAAAAATCAAAAAATTAATCCTGAAGAAAGCCAAAAATAGTGGAAAATGTCCTGAAAAAGGTATCCTTGGTGAAAACCTGGTAAATAGGCACCTTGATACTAAAAAAAAAAAGAGGAAAAAAAAAAAAGAACAAAAAGAACAAAAAAATAGAAAAATAGAAAAGTGCCTTTGTGAAAACATGAAAAAAAGGCATCTTGGTAGCAAAAATAAAAGCTTTGCCGAGTGGTGAAAACCTGGCAAATAGGTGTCACTTGTACTCTATGCTCCATCTATCAATGCACTGCTAACACTAATCCTTCATGATCACACTGGTGCTATTGGTTGACTCTGAATTCCTCACAAATGTCCTATCCTTGCCTGGGATTTTTCTGCATTTGCATCTTAGGGATAGTCATTTTTCACTAGGGGCATCTTTGCTAGCATGTTCGATCTACATTTGCTAGGTTTTCCTAGGTTCCTGTCTAGGATGATTTCCCTCTACAAAAAATATTTCTTAATACTTGCATCAAAATGTCACTATCACAAACAAGGTTGTTTCTTAAACACCACCTACCTGTAACAAACATCATACTAGTGTTTCTCAACAATTTAATCAAATAATGTTCCTAAATAATACATTGAATTGCAATTGGTGATAAATTTTATCTCACTTACTCAGACATAAAAACATATTGCTTAATCCCAACTTGTAATTAATGATTTCTCTACTATGATTGAAAAATGAATCAACGGTATTCTTCAACACTACTTAAACACATATAGACTGATCTTGGTCTGATTATGACTCTTTTATGTTATGGTGATGTTTCAAACTAGGGGCATGTAAGAATTTATAAATTTTCTTTGATTGATTACCAATTGTTTCTTGTTATGTCTTCCGAGTTATTTCGTGACATCTATTCAAAGACAAAGAGTCACAAGGACAGGGGCATAACATTTTCTTGGTTTTTTGCATATGGTGATTTTTTCAATGATCCTATAAATTTCACCTAACTTGGATGTTTATGGTAAGAGCTTCCAACATGGGTGGATAGTAGCATATATATTGATCCTTATTCTATATAAACTACAGTGAGGTTGAACCAATTTCCTTATCTGTTTCTAATCAAATTTTAAGTAAGGTGTATGACACATTATGTACCCAAGGATATGAATGTTTAAGGTCATTGCGGGTTACATATCTTACATTACACACAAACAAAAGATGATTCTTAAAGAAAAAGGAGATAACCAACAAGTCATCCTGGCTTCTATTCCTTAATGGTTAGGTTTATTTTCAAAATTGCATCCAATAAACATAGTATTCATACTTTTATGATAATTTCTGGGTATTAGTGATAGTTGTACTATTTGATGATGTTTATTACACAAATGTCCAATGATGACAAAAGTCTACAATGTATACAAATTAGTGAGTCCTAGAAGTCTTCATTTAGATGCATTTAAGATTGCATGAGTCATTTTTAAAAAACCATAAGGGTTGAGCTCAAAATGATTTCCTGGTTCATTTAGAATCCAAGTTTGACTACTTAATCTATGTTACTAATATATTCATGTTGTTGAATATCCATTGCATTCATTTTGAATTCATAAATAGGAAAGAGAAAATACAAAAATAAAGCATTCAAGAATTGCATTTATTTTACATCCTAAGTGCATCCATACATATATTTGTATGAATAAAATCTCAAAAACATACATCTTCATATTCATATAGAATCAGTAATAAATCAAAGAGCATAAATGATGTCATCACATGAATCTATTGTAATTCATAAAAGACCAACTACATAATCATAATGTGCATCAATCTAAACATCTATTAAACAAAGAGAACCCATGAACATATCATAATCAAAAGCAATTATCTCAAATATATATTAGTGAAACTCAGATAAAAAATGTGGAACTATCTACAACAAGTATCAGTGCAATCATGATAAAACATATACACAAGTATCAAAAGTCTACAGTACAATGGATGATCTCAGAAGGATCAATATACAAAATATCTTAGATATCATAAACAAATCATGTTTGACTCCCACCCTCTCCCTAGTCTAGAGGAGGGGGAGGTGGTGCATCAACTCTAGGATGATGATTCAATGGAGGCATGGCTCCCTCTGACTATTGTGCAACAATGGAATATAGAGAAGCTCTCTGTGGCTATAGCACTGCAGCGCAATATAATGCAAAGTAATAAGAAGCTCTCTAACCTTGATGAGCAGTTTTGTGGGCATGGACATCTCTCTTTGATCTCATAACATCTAAATATTTATCCCTATTAGCCAACAATGTCTCTAATGTAGTAATACAAGCTCTGAGCTTATCTTGCTCTCTCTAGCATTGTGATAAAGCATCTCCATATTTTCCACTATCTCTACATGTATCCCTAGGAGTATCCTATCTAGGAGGTCCACCTCCTCCTCTTGGGACCTACCTTGATGGTCTCTAATGTTTCTTGGTCAGTAAAGGACCTGGATCCATATGTAGAGGTATGAATCTGAATCTTGTCCACCTACCCTTCCCACTGCCACCCACTCCACCACTACCCCTATCCTCTCCATCATCTCCTCCATCATCTTTGCCATGTCTCTGACCTCTATTCTAGGTAGGACATTTACCATCTTTACCACCATCCCTACCACCCCAACCTCTCCCATCTCTCTGAGCTCTACCTCTGCCTCTCACTGGGCCATCATCTATAGGATCATAATCAAGGGCATCCTCTATGTGAGGTGCTACCTTATCTGGTGTTATAAACAAAGGAAATGGAAACTATAATAGATGTGAAAGATAAAAATTTGTGCACCTAGGATCTACAACATTAGGAAGATAATCCCATCCAATTGTGACTATCTGACTAATCTCCAGCTATGTAGTCTCATAAGACAACCAGGCTCCCTACTTTGGCTCCTCATCACAGATCTAAGTGCAAGCTATCAAAAGTTGTGGCATGCCCTAAATCTGGCCATACTACCTAAGGACACACGTAACAATAAATCTCTCAACAATGTAGTGTGTCTGGATGATCAAATATCTACTCTAGAAAAAATAAGGCATCTGCCACCTATCTGAGGTCCACTCCTCACAATCTAAGTATGGTCTCCACTTGACCACTACAATATCATCAAAAACATGACACTAGTATTCTAGCTTACTTAGATGGGGCTGCTAGATGAATCCTAAATACATGTATACATATGGCTCCTCATGTGCTCTTTGTCTATCTACTATCAGTCATTTCACTGTGATGTGCTCCCAGGCCCAGATCTGTAATATCAATATCCCAATAGTCATACTTTGAGAATACTCATATACAATCTCATGTTACTCTCTGTACATGTGGACCAATATATAACTACCCAAACCAAATTTCTGAGATGAGATGACCATCTTCTCTAATGTCTCTACCCAGCCACACATGAATCCATGTTGTCCCCCATGAGGCATTAGTATGCCTCAAATCAATCCAGAAAGATAAACAAGTAATCAATCGTAGTGGTCACAAATGTAGTCCCACGTAAGATATTAGTGGACTATAGTCAGATCTGAAAAATATCTCTATGCAGAAGAAATCACTATGAAAGAGCACAACTTGAATCAAACATCTCGACTCATGACTAGAATACACATAATCTACCACACATCCTCTGGGGTGACGTTCATTTCACCAGTCAAGAGATGGAAGGTTTTATGCTCTGAATTCCATCTCTTAGCAAGAGAAGTCAACAACCCTCAATTTACCCTAATGTGGGGTAAATCTATCAGTGATATCAATCCAAGATGTCCTATGATTTTCAACTCAACATATGCCAATAATCAGGATAAGGCAAGGACTCATGAAGGATGAGGTCCTCGAAAAGATACAACCTCAAAATCAATCTGCAAAAAGAACACAATAAAAGGTTTACATCAGTATCCTATATAAGGAAACTACGTAGAACATCTAACAATTAAGTATTTTTGGCCTTCATAAAGAGGAAGAATAGTCAAATTGGAAAAAAAAAATCCTAAATAGAAAGTGACACTATTTTTCCCAGGTGTGATCTTGCATACTAGATGTGATATGCAATTTACCATATGCGATGGGAAATCCAGGAAATGATCCTGTTTTGACAGGATGCAACACAGGATAGAGGGTGCGATCCTATTTTCATAGGACATGACACATTCAAAGGATGGACAAGAATTTACAAGAAATGATGCTAGACCTCCTACCGGGATGTGATCCAAAATTTTGCAAGAAAAATGGATGCAATGCGGGATTGACCGGAAGCGATCTAGGACACGGGATGTGATTGAAAAGTAAAAGGATCCTAACTACTGCAAAAAATGACAAAATTAAAATGGAAAGCGTAAACAGGTAGGTATCAATGTACTCATTGGTGGAGCGTAATGGGTTGGGTGTTTTTGTCAATGTACTAGCTCAAATCGATGTCTCTCTACGTGGACCACTATCTTCTCTATAGAGCTCTAGATTTACTATGGATGAAAGTGAAAATAACTAGGTAAAAAGTGAATTTTGAGACTTATATTAACCTTTTTGAGCTGTCTAGAAGCTCCAAAACTCTTCTCAAACTATCAAAATTCAATTTTGTTCTTCACTTATCTATCAAGAATAAAATCAAATGTACAAACAACACAATAACAATTTTGCGGTAGTCTCCCAAAAATGCTCTATATGTTTAGAAAATGATTCATAGGCTTTACGCAATTAGGTTTCCAGGTTCTATATAAACAAATTGCACATTATTCATCAAAATATTGGTCCTAAAACATTTTATGAGACTCAAAATTTACATTTTCAAGTGGTGAACTTGGTAGAATTATGTTTTCTCTTAACACACTTTCGCTTCATCACCTCTTCTAATTGATTCTTTCTTGATCCAATTGATAGGTTTCATTAATCTATCATTCAACAAAGGGATTTTATTCTATTTCTTTGGATTTCATTCTTGAGGGGGCATGATCACACTTACAATCAATGTTAAAAAAAATAAACTTCATCATCAAAAGACTAGGGGCATGGTAGTTTTGTTTGATCAAGTTGGGACTGTTGGATAGAAATCTTCAGTGCTAAACAAGTCAGATATCTATGTCTACAAATTTTCAAATCTTTATCAAGATCTTAGAAACTTTGTACTGACCTTCATTCGATCAAGTTTGGATTTATTATTATCAATTCTCATTCGATCAAGTTCAGAATTGATATTTCATAGCTCTTAGTTGCTTCGTACTGACTTTCATTCGATCAAGTTTAGAGTGAGTATTATGAATTCTCATTCAATCAAGTTCAGAATTGGTATCTTTAATATATTTGTTTTATTGACCTTTGGTTGATCAAGTTCAAAGTTGATACTATCATTCTTAGTTCAATCAAGTGTGAGACTGGTCTCATCAAACATTTCATTCAATCAAGGGCGGAATTCTCAAAAATTTTGAAGTCAACATCAGAAATTCTTTGAATTAATGTGTTGCTTGCACATTAATTCAAAGAGGGGAAAATATAACCACCCTAATATGGTCTACTCTAACTAGAGACCCTATTTTCCCTAAGTGTGATCATACCCCTAATTATGTCAAGATAATTACTTAATTATTAACAATATTATTTAAAATTAATTTAATTTCCTAAAATCAAAGTGATTTCATCACTAACTTACATTAATTATATTGTCCTATTTAAATCAAATCAAAACAATTAAATACTTGGCTAAAGTAATTAATTAAAAGGAATTAAATATTTCCTAATTACAACTCCTCACTTGCAAAATGGAAAGTCAATTCATTAGCCAACGAGAGTTAAATCACTTGGATCACTCGCAAGGATCACCAAAGATTCAATCTCCACCTCTCTTCACAAATCAATCTTAACCACTCATTCCTCAAGTTATTCTATAAAAGGAATGAATTTTGAGCTCAATTGGCCCCAATTCTTAGAACTTTCATTACAATCTTATGTTGTTCTAATTTTGTAGAAATATAAATGCAATCTTAGTTCATCATTTACATAATTTCATAACATTCTTTTGGGGCATTAAAATGAACTTTGCATCGACATTTAGTTTGAATTATCATTGAATATTCCATTCTAAGCTTGTATATGTCACTGATTTATGAATAATATGAGGGAAACTGTAGCTTTTATCATACTCTTCTTAGATAGGAAGAAATATGTCAGGTTTAGTGATTTCTATATGTTTTTCCTTCATTCTTCCATGTTTTAATCAATATTCTAATGACATATTGAAGTGTTGTGTTGCAACTTGCAGATCCAATAAATACACACACAATAGGGACATTATACATCAGTGCATGTTTGTGGGTACCATCCCCACTAGGGTTTTCCCTTGGATAGGCTTTCCTAAACAAAAAATCATGGTGTAATGAGTTGTGTGTTATTTTATTATGTTCTTTTATTTTAGGCAATCGTATGGTTTATGTGGAATTGGTTTAAGTTTAATTTAAAGTGTTGTAATATTGATTCACCCCTCTCTTAGTATTACTTAATAATAAAAATTGGTATTAGAGTTTTTGGCCCTTGAAAATAAAGTTTAACAACTTAAGGGAGATCGAGATGGATTTAGTAAGGTTGGAAGAAAACTTTGAAGCGGCACTCAAAGACCTTGATAAAGAAAAAGAAGAAATGGTGACTTGAGATTTAATTTAAGAAGAGCTAAGGGATTCATTAAGAAATTGAAAGATCATCTTGAACTTTCCAGAAGTTAGAGATAGGATCTTATGGTTCAAATAAAAGAAGATTTAGACAATTATAATTCAAATCATATAAAGAAACTTTAACAAGAGAATGATACTCTGAAGCTTAATAATGAAGCAATGGCTAAATAGATTCAACAAGAAAAGGATGCTAAAAAAAAATTAAAGAAGCTCTGGAGGATGCTAATACTCTAATGGGACAAATGAAGAATGAGATTGACCATTACAAGAACAATTGTCTAGAATTGAAGAAATATAATCAGGTCATAAAAGGTGAACTTGTTTAGACAAAGAAACACATTAAGAGACTTCACATGAGTAGTGACTTAATCAATGAACAAAGAGATAGACAGAAACCTAAAGGATATATGACTGGTGTTGGCTTTAATGAAGCTGAATTTTCTAAGATTCAAGAAGAGAAACCTGATGCGAAGACTGATGAAGAAAAACCTATTCTTGAAGAACCTAGAGAACAAATTAGACCTTTCAGAGGAAGATGTTTTGGTTATAACAAGTTTGGACACATGAAGAAAGATTGCAGAGGTAATTTCCCTTTCAAAACTTTTTCTGGTTATTGTTTTAATTGTCATGCATATGGACACAAGAAAGTAGAATGCAGGAAACTTGATCAATCTAGAAATAGACAAGATAATATCATAAGAGAATTAGAAGTTAAACCCACATGTTACAAAAGTAATAAACTTGGGCACATTGCAAAGTAATGTAAGTTACAACTAATTTAGAAAATACCTCCTCCTATATGCTAAAAATGCAACAATCTAGGGCATATAGTGAAGTTTTCCAGATACAATAGAGCAGACAATAGAAGAGTACCACTCCTATGAATATAAAGAGGAATGATAGTGATACTGGTAAGAGTCTTGCAGATTACAAAATTGAATTTGAAAATTGTCTCAAGAAAGAAGAAGACAACAATAGTGGTAAGGTATGGAAATTCAAAGAGTCAAGTGAGATATTGGTTCAGGGAGAGACAGTAGATTCTATTGGATCTTTGCCTGATGTGACCACATCGACCTAAGTGGTTGATCATGGCCTTAGGGGGAGAATTGGATGAAGATATCAGGATATATCCAGCCCCTGATTCTGAGGAGTAAGCCCCCACCAACTTAGTTATGATATGTTCAGACATCATAGAACTTATATCTGAGAGCTCAACATTGGATGATGTATATACTGTGATCGCGAGATTTGTGATTGACTAGACAATGTACAAAGTTAAGTATATTGGTAAATGTGCATTTTACACTTAATGATGATTAAAGGACATTTGAGATACCTATTTATTAACCATTTGAAGAGAAGTGACCTAATAAAAGAAAAGATCATAGATCATTAGACTATCTAATAGCGTGATCGATTAAAGCGGGAATTCAAAATTCAATGTGATTAAGGTATTTAAATCATCTACTCATACAAAAGTTATGGATGTACCTTTTATTTATGAGGTTTTAGATCAACCTAGATACAAATTCAAGAAACATCCATTTAAGTCTTGTGAAGAAGACCCTGAAGGAGCATTTTCCCAGACACCACATGACGTCTTGCATGTAGAGGATATTAGGGCTTGCATTCATTGCAAGTATGATATATTGGGTATTGATGAGATTTATACTAAAATGGAATACATTACTAATGATGGTAAAATGAAGAATGAATTCAAACACATAGACAACCTAAGCATTATGAAAATGTTAGATGTGTATGAATTCAACAAAGATGAATGGTTCAAAATCTTACTTAGCAGAGTTCATGATCAATTCATGTAGATAGGAGAGAAAATTGTAAAGATATATAGTCAGTTGATTCATGATATAATTGGATTATACAACACTAGAGTTATCCTTGTGGCAGACAAGCACATAAAGAAACAAGTTGTAACCCTAACACAATTTAAATGGGACATACAAGGTATAACATTGAATGATATTTTACAATAGGATGTTAGACTTATTGTGATGATGCTTGGATACAAATTCTACTATGCAGTAGACCTAATTTTGTTTTAGCAGGAGTCATTATGATGGCTTACAGGATGGTAAAATAAAATACTACATATAACTTATGCGACATTCTGGCATGACAATTTTTGGAGAATGTAAAGGTAGTCAAGAAGGATAAATCTAAGACCTTTAGATTTGGCTCACTTCTAATTTATATATATATCCACATTGAGCATAATTTCCCTAGCATACACCCTAGAGCATGGAAAGACAACACACCCACTAGTATTCAAATTTCACAAAACTATTGAAGACAAAACAACAAATGGGTAGATGGAGAACTGTTTGGCATGATCAAGATTCTTCAGAGGCAAATGAAATAGAGATTCAAAATTATTGAAGAGTTAGTAGAGAAATATAATGATACGATCTATTTCATGGTTGAAACTAATTGTGTATGTTTTGAGGTACATGTATCAATGAAGAAATGGTGTTACCTCATGGGTTATGAAGTCATCTAGTTATGCAAACTGAACATGTCTTGGCATCTAAAGTTGATACATCTAAGGGGAGATGGGGCACATATGAAGAGAAATTAGCTAAGGTCAAAGAAGAACATACTAGAGGCTTAAGAAAGAAAAGAGTGGAAGATTTAATTGATGATTGTGCAGTTAAGGCAGGTTTTACTAAAGAAGAGATGAGAGAAGTAAGGAAGAAGATAGAAAAGATATCTTCTAGGTTGGCAAGTACTGCTACTGCAACCCTTCCACCTCTAGAAATTGAGTAGGTAGTTAGTCCACTTTCTACTTTTATTGATGTAACTACACCCTCATCACCACAGACTACTTCATAGGAAGAAAATATTGTTCCTCAAAAAAACACTAGGTCCACTAAGCTAGACACACCTCCTAAGAAGCAGAGGACTGAAGAAGTAGAAGAAAATAAAGTTGAGAAAGAGACCACAAGTGACAGACAGGTATGGAAGCATGATATAAATATGTTAGAGAAAAGAGATATTGAGTAAGGAAATCTTGTTTTAGTGAAAAAATATTATGACATGTACAAATAATCTAACAAACTAGTGATTGAGGACATAGTAATTAACCATTTACTTGTTTTCAAAAAGAATCTATTAGAGATAGAAGGCAGTATGCCTGAGGAATTACATGGAAAACTGGAAATTAGAAAACAACTTACAGATATTGAAGATGAGGCTATAAGAAATCAATATATTGAGGATATGTTGCCAGTAGTTTCAGTATAGGAGAGAGAAAGAATATTGGGAGCACTCAAACCTTTGTTAAGAACCAAAGCAAGATTAGTGAAAATTATGGGCAAGAAATAAGAAGAAGTCATAGAAGAGAATCATAAGGCATTAGATTAGATACTTATGAGTAATATCCCTGAGAATACTCCACCTCCCAAACCTACTATACCTACACCTTTAGGAATTGGAGAGATCTCTAAGAAAGTTGAGGTAAGTGTTGAGAAGAGTGAAGATATCATGCAACCAGATTTCTATGTTTTTGGTGTGCTTGTGACCCCTGACACTTCACTTGATGAGAAAGATCCATTTGAAGGGAACATTGACAATACAATGGATGATGAAGAAGAACACAAAGGAGAAGAACATAAATAGGAAAAATAGAAAGAGGAAGAATAGAAAGAGGTAGAGAAGAAAGAAGAAGAGGAAAGAGTTGAAGTAAAAACTAAAATTGACACATCTACTATTCTATTATTGGCAAGTAAAGACAAATCTATAAGCATAGATATTGAAAGCATGGATGAGGATGAACTTATGAGACTATCCTTCATCACATTCTCAAAGGCAAAAGAGAGATCTACAAAGAAAGGTAACAAGAAGACTAAGGTAATGACACTATGAATTAGAGAACCTAAAATTGGTACTAGATCATTTTGATGGTCACTATGAGTCCTTAGTGAAGATTTATAAAGATAAGGAAGAGAAAATTTATATAGAAAAGAAGTTGATGGAAGTATGCCAAACTATTTCATGGGACTTGGGCATTCTAAGATCAGCTACATCAAAGGCCATAAGTTGTGTCACACATAAAAGGATGCTATACATCTACTCTATGAGCCCTATCAGGCACATTCAAAATATTGAGAAAATTATTACAAAGGACAGGGAAAATTTGAACAACATGATGGACAATTGTGAGACCTCCTCACAATCTATAATGGAAATGGATAGAGAGGTAACTAAGATTTTAGATAAGTTGAATGCCTCAAGGATATAGAGAAAGGAAGAGTAATGACAAGATTTGGTTTGGTGAAGAGCCTAATCACTCCTAAGCTATCAATTCTTGAAGTTCATCTATCTGACATGGAGAAGACTAAAAAAACATTGAAAAAATATATGCCCATGGAGTTAAAAGTAGTAGAGACACCATCCTATGCACTGAATGGACTAATTCATGTTAGTCAATTATTGGTAGAGTCATGGATGCAGAAGTGAAGATCTTAGGAGATTACTTTCAAGATATTTTGAAAATGGTGAGCAAGAATTAATTCTACATTTTGTAAATTTTGGATGCACCTTTGCTATTTTTTTAAAAGGGGGATAAGAGAGAAGAGAAAAATGAGAGTAGTAGAGAAGAGAACAATTTTGTGTTGGAACACTTATTCATTTTTTCGATAAGTGTTGCCATCAATGCCAAAGGGAGAGATTGTTGGAAAGTGATGTTTTTGGTATGTTATGAGACACTTAATGGTTGTCATTTATGATGACACATCTGATAGTATGATTGAGACAATTACAGTTTTGATGATTCATTTCTAAAATCGACTAAGTATAGAAACATATTTACAAAGTACAACAGTATTGTTTTGGAAAGCAAAGATCAAGTACGATGTTTAATGAAGAGAAAGATTAGAAAAAGATACTATGGAGTATGTATGACCTCCACCTAAGATCAATTTGGTTTTGGTTATGATTACAGAGATTTAGAGTGATTTGTAGAGATACAAAAATAATAGAGCAGTGTAACAGAGCAGTTGAAGAGTTGCAATGATTGGGAGAGCACGTGATGGAATCCAAGCATGCTAAGTTGGATTATGATTGTGGATAACCTATATTTTGGTTATTTAAGAGAGCCAAATTTTTATTTACTCTTTATATTATTAATTCTTTTTTGTAATAGAGAACTCAACTAAGTGATAATTAATAAGGGAGTCGACTAGATTATGAAAGATATATATATATATATATATATATATATATATATATGAAGAACATTTTGTAAAGAAAAGTGATTTAAGGATTTGAATGAGATATCTGATAGTAGATGCAAGAGCAGAGGTTGACAAAGATTATTGAAGAGCTAAAAGTGGAACTATCTAAGCATTGAAGATGTTGGTTTTATTAATTACTAAGAACACTTTGTACTAGAAGTATTGATTGTAAGAGTTGTAAGCTCAGTGTACCCCTAACAAGGTGTTGTATACCTTTAATAGGGTTATTATTCCTTTAATAAGGAAATGTACTATGTAATATTTAGCTCCTAACATGGCTAGGTCTCCTAACAAGGATATTATACTTTAGTGCATGTTTGTGGGTACCATCCCTAGCAGGGTTTTCCCTTGGCTAGGGTTTCCTTGACAAAAAAAAATGGTGTAATGATTTGTGGGTTATTTTCTTATGTTATTTTCTTTTTGGAAATCATATGGTTTATGTGGAATTGGTTTAAGTTTAATTTAAAGTGTTGTAATATTGATTCACCCCCCTCTTAGTGTTACTTAATCCTAACAAAAAGGACACAAGACATCCAACTGCTACTGATTGAAGAATTCCATACAAGACCTAATCGATACTGGAGTTATCAATGTCACAAATACATAGTCCAAGGGTACAACCAATCAAATAATATTCAATGATACATTCCATGATCATAAAAAAGGGATGGCTTCCACATCTGGTGGCCAGTCTAAACAAGTGAATTACAAATATGCTAACTCTGATAGCACTATCAATTACATTAATCCTTCACATATTCATGTTGCTACAATTACAATCAGAGAACCAAATGTCAAATACGCTATCACAATGCATCATTCTAAAGTTGTCTTGCAAGGAGTACCTTCAACTTCAACTACACCAACTAATCCTCCAACAACCTCTGATCCACACACCAGTCTAGTGGATTAGCTAAAGTGCACAGCTACCTAGATCTCCATGTTTGAACTCTTACACATATCCCCATGTCATAAGAAAGCTCTAGCTCAAGCCCTTCAAAATGCATTTGTCCCCTGGGACATAACTCCAGAGAATTTCCAAACCATGGTAAATTACATCACTGCCAACAAGCACACTACCTTTATAGAGCATGATGTGTCACCACAAAAGCCTTTACATAATGATCCCCTGCATCTTCTTATCTGAGTTCACAAACAAACAATCCGAAGAGTCCTCATTGATGGTGGGACTGGGTTAAACATATGTACTCTAAAAGTAATAAAAACCTTATGCTATTATGAATCTAGCATTTATGTCACTGGAAGGATAAATATCAGGGCATATGATAAGGAGGAAATAACATCAATAGGTATCCTCATGCTACCAGTTAGGATTGGATAAGTCATAAAGAAGACCCCATTTCAAATCCTAGACCTGGATTTGGGATATAACATGTTACTGGGAAGGTCATGGATAGATGAGATGCAAGTTGTCCCTTCTACTTATCACCAGTGCATCAAGTTCCCACACCAAGGGGAAGGGATAATCATTGAAGGATATCCAAACCCATTCTAATACTGCAACACCATAAGAATAAGTACAAATAATCAAGTGTCTTCAAATTAGGAAGCAAGCATTCCTTCCACCTCAAATTCTATTCCCAAATACATACTAGGAAAGGTGATGAAGATATCAATCATGAAAAAAGGGTGTGGTGAGTATAGCTATGAGGAATATTTTACCATCACTAACATGCCTCAAAATCCCAAATCATATGGCATGCCTTGACCAGTGGAAACTCATGAAACTCCAGAACTAGTTATATTCAAATTTACACCAACCACATTTGTCAAATTTGGGGACATATATGAAGAGAAACCTTTCGATCTAGATATCAAAACTTGGTTTTATAAAGCCACTCAAGACACACTTCAAGCCTAGATACCTCTGTCACAATATGAGGTTGGTTTCACCATGCTACAAAAATTTGGATATGATAGTAAGACTGGTCTAGGGGAAAGACAACAAGGCTTAATGGAACTGTCTTTACCACCAACCCAGAGAAATAAAAAAGGGTTAGGTTATGGAAAAAACATAAGTAGTACTAACATCTAAGACATACCCATAGACCAACATAAAATTGTAGAATTACACCGGAGGCAAAATCCAGAATATGCCCTAATCAGCAATATACTCCAGTGGTTATTGCCATCAAAAGTTGAAACCTCTTATTGCAAATTGAACCTTAATCAAACTATCTAGGATGATGTGATAAGTGATACATCTAACAAGCATTCTAGCTTGACCAATTTATATGAGTATGAGTAGTTATCCCTAACTAATTCTGAGCCAACCATCCCAGACGAATCCCCTCAGTCCATCAATAATATACACCTTGAAGATATGTTTGACCAAATGACCATAGAAGACCAACCATGTATCAATAAACATATCGATAAAAATTCCTTGAGTGGTGCATCTACATCCCATTCCAAGTTTGTCAAAACTATCACCGCGGTACCATTTACCCAAGCAAAGTCATCCCCCCGAGGACCTTTGTCTAATCTACCCCAAATTGATAGAATGTGACCAACAAGGAAAACCTAACTTGGATCTTTTTGAGAATGATGAAGCCATCGCAGACTTCATGGGACTCCAAGAAGGTATTCCATTAGGGGACCACAAAGAAGGATTCTCTATAGACCTAGATAGATAAACCTATTTTTGGGAGGAAGTTCCTCTTTCTAGTCAAAAAATCAAAATAAAAAGAAAAAAAGAACAATCAATAAGTGAAAGCTGCAAGGCTCTTTCTGACCATAAAAGAAAATTAAAGAGAAACACAATTTCTCTCGCTATGAAAAACTAGGAAATAGGCACTATTGGGTAGGTACCTTGGTGAAAAACTAGCAAATAGGTGCCAATGTTGAAATCTCGCTTTGCCATCACTGAACTTCAAAAGACTAAAGCTTGTGCTCCCTGCATGCAAGACTGACTACCCAAGCTTATTTTCAAAAGCGCAATCCCCTTTGAGCATCACACTTGTAAAAGGTTTGTAATGGTCCACCAGACTAGTGGGCAGTCCTAAAAGTCCTGAAAAATCTATAAAAATCTTTAAGAGTCATCAAAAAATCCTAAAAAAGAGAAAAAAATGTCCTGAAAAATCAATCAACATAAAAAAAAATCAAATATTGAAAAATATCAGCAATAAAGGCATCTCTGGTATCAACAAGTGAATGACGATCAAACCAATCAATCAAATGTCAAAACCATGATCTTCATGAATCAACAATGGACTCATATGACTTAGCTTTGTCAGCAATCTAATTTGTTATCAATCAATCTTTGAATCAAACTAATCAATTTTCTTACATAGTGAAAGATACACTCAAAACCTAACATATCAGTCTTATATGAGTCATCCATTCTTGAGACTAAACACAATCAAGCATCAAAAAATCAAGAAATCAAGGAACGATAAAATATTTACTAGGTCAGTCATGTCAGTCATTTGTCAATTTATCTTTCATAATTATGTTCTTACACTACTTAAGAATACCACTAAGTGATGAGAGTAGCTATGATGGATCGTGATCTTATTTTCTTTGATTTATTTTTATGGAGTGTTTCAATTTAATTATGGGAAAATGATGATTCAAGAAAAATGAGGTAGGAGTTTTCACATATCTAGCAGCCACACAGCTCCATAATCTAATCTAACCCCTAGAAAAGAATTGTGTTGGTGCTCAAATCAACAAATTGGATTTCCTATGGATTTTCCAATCCAATGCTGGGAAACCAAATTGATTTGGCCAACTAACAAGTTCAACCAAAACAAGGTTGGAACTTCTGCAATTCTAGCTCTACAAGACCAAGACTGGTAGACCTATACCTTAACTTATCTCTCAAGCTTAAGGATTTTTATAGTAGATCTAGTAGCATCTCAAACCTCTCTTTCAAGTGTGGTAAACATATACTTGAAAGAAATCCAATTGTGATAAATCACAACAAACACTATAAGACTGAAATACTTTGAGTAATTAAAAGAATGTTTAGTAAATATATATGTAAATTGAAATGAACAAATGGATAGGACATCACAAAACTTAAACAAAAAACTAAAGAACCATAATCCAATATATGAATAGATCAGTTCCTTATTCTTTCACGGGCAATAGAGTCAAAATCATCCCAAACCTATGTACAACCTCAAAGATGGTTTGCAAGAAACATATCACTTTAAAGCTATTGTAATGAGCATATATCTCAAGATAAATCTATAGCTATTTCAATTGAATTTAATTTTTCAAATGACAGATCGATTGATTGTGGCCACAAATCAATTGAATTTAACCATGCAAGATGAAAAGACCAATTAATAATAAAGCTATAAATTTAATCAAAAGCAACATCTAACTATCACTTTGAAGAAAATCAAAATATGTTATCCAAGGGACTAATAAAAAATGAAATTGGATCAATTCCCATAGATGAAAGAAAAAGCACTAATCTTTATTGATTTTTAAAAAATGGTACATCCAAGTTCATGTTACAAGTTGTTGACCCAACTACCCAATCTATAAAATATTATATCTTATTGGTGTCTTATTATTTACATTTTACACACACACACACACATATGGATGAATGGTTTTCACACCCTTTTAGGGTGAAGAGACACCACCCTATATTAAAAATTAAAAAATCCTTTTGAAAAAACTAATCAACAAACCAACTAATAACTACCTATCTTTCAGATTTTGGTTTGGCCAAAAATCCAAAACAAATTGTACAAACATAAGATGTTCACTGGAGATAGGAAATTGGAGTTTCCAAACTGGGTCTATTTAGATTTTCAATGTTTGATCATTTTTATTCTATGTCGACATCATCATTACAACAGGTCTAAATTCTAGCATCTCTGAAAGCTCCGCTTACAAAATTTTGTTTGTTCTTGTCACAAAGCTTCCTTCCTTAATCCCTCAAATTTTAATTGAAAATTGATATAATTTTGTATCCCATTTCATGTACTCCATAATATCATCAATTATTGGACATATAGTTTAGGATGCCATTTTTTAGAGTTTTTTCACTTTATAGGACTCCAAATTTTCAAAAAAATTAAAGCTCCAACAAATTGAACAATCTTTTTTTGTTACCTACTTATGTTATCAAGAAATCATAGTGGTATGTAGATGGTTTATATCTAGGTACATTGCATTTTCTCTTTGGTAATTTACTTATTCTTATCAAAAATCATAGCGGTATCTAGATTGTCAATATCTAGGTGCATTTGGCTCTCTTTATTTTTATTAGAGATCATAGAGTTATCTAGAAGATCAATATTTGGGTGCATTTGGTTCTCTTTATATTCAATTCCTCTACTTCTAATTATCAAAGATCATAGTGGTATCTATATGGTCAATATCTAGGTACATTTGAGTCTCTTCCTTTTCATAATAAGATGCAATGATGAATAAAATTGGAAAAGCCAGCAGTGACTTGGTTTCATCACTTTGTCTTTCATTCGGTCCTTTCCTATCACAACTAAATTCACCCTAATTATCTTCTAACTAACACATGTATTTACTCAGATATTTTGTGCATAGTAGATTGCATTCATTTGTTTTCATAAAAAAGAAGAAAAATAAAGCATGTGCATACATAGTGATCAATAATCAAATGCATCCATTAAACATCATTATATAAAGTGCATTCATAAAAAACTCATCCTGCATACATATGTTAGTATCATAGGAAAGTAAACCATACACCTAAGAGTCTACATAATAGAATCACATCACATACATTTCATTATTAATCATCATCATATAGAACCATATATATAGAAAGTAAAATTGTACATCATATAGAATCATAAGGTTGCATCTCATATATAGGTCTCAATATCTGAGTACAAATGAACAACCATAGGTCTGACAAAAGAAGTTGATCAACATAAATGTCTATAAATATCAGTATGTCAGGGATACAAATCATCAGTATAGAATCAAAATATATCAGTATATCATTGCTACAAAAATGGTACAAAAAAATACACAATGGATCAGGATAGATTATCAACAGGTGCTACCTCCACCCTCCCTACCAGGTGGATGGGGGAGGGTGGCATATGATGTTGTGGTCTATACTGCTATAAAGGATCTCGGACCACACCACTACTCTTGGACCTTTGTGGTCTACTAGATATCTGGGAAGTAGTATAATTGGGCACCCACTGTGCAAAAGGAACAACCTCCTCATAGTGTCGAGGCCAGTAGTCTATCTCTCTCTCTCTGGACCTCACGACCCGATCTCTAGAGCTGATCATGGGCATCTCTCAAAGACAAGTCCTGAAAACTATCAAAATAAGCTCGCACATCTGAGCGAGCCTGTCTCTCTTTGTCATGTGCAGTATTAACCCTAGTCTTTGCAGCAGTAACCTAACTCTCTAGATCAGCAACCTTGCTCTCCAAGGAACTAGCATGTGCCTCTGAAGTGGTTAGTCTAGCCCATAGATCAGATATCTCCTAAGTAATCCTCTCCACCTCTAATGGATTATCATCCATCCCACCCATGGCCACATTCATATCACCCTCCTCTCCCCTCCCACTCAATCCCTACTCCCCAGTGCCCCGTATTTCCCAAGAGTACTCCTCATTTCTCTCACTCCCACTAGTACTGCTTCTACCAGTGGAAGAGCTAGACCCTACCTCCTCAATCTCCACCTCCCTAATCTCCAACTTCACCATCTCCTCACCCCTCTCTTTAGATCTCTCTACTAAGACAACTCATGTACACTTCCGCACTCTCCTAACTAGCTGAGGTGCCTCCTCCTCTATCCCCTCCTCCTCCTCTAGTAAAATAATCAAATACACTCACCTACTAATCCCATGCCCACCTCTATCCCTAACTCTCCTACCATAACCACCTAGTCTGGGATTATCTTAATCTCCATCTCCATCTCCCCTACCACCATCCCTACCACCACCCCTACCACCATCCTGACCACCACCCCTACCACCTTCTCTATCACCACCCCATCCACCAACCCTACCACCACCCCATCCAAACCCCCTACCACATCCCTCCCTCCTCTCTGTCTCTATTGATCCCTCCTCATGATGATACCCACAATAGGATGAGAAACACTGATCAGAGAAATAGGTCAGTCCTACAGCCACCATGCATCAAACTAATCAAGAGAGTATCTACAACAAAGAGAGCATAAAAAAGAATATAGCATCAAGCATGACAAACTAAACTTCTACCTACATCCATAGTGGTTGATTTTCATGTCCAAGCAATAGGAAGCATACCCATGAACTCAGTCCTCCCAGCATCAAGAGGAACCACAACACCCCAGAGAGTAACATCCCTCGACCGTTGGACAAATTAAGCATAAGAGTCCATCACATCTATTCTCTCACCAAACTAATGCAACACCTTGTCAGTGTTGTGCAAGTCAATCATGTGAATATGGTGAGTAACACTCCTAATCAAGAGTCTCCTCTAACAATAGAAAGGAAGGAGGGCATCCTCTCCATCTCAAACAAGGAAATCCCTGTAAGGTCTCCAAATGAAATAGGGCATCATGTCCAACTACTTCCTCCAATACATCAAATGCCCCATATGGGTCTGAACAATGGCTCCATCATACATGAATACATAAGGTCTCCCTGGATGAAGATCATGAGCTCCTAATGGCTTATAGACAACAATACTCTCCCACACCCAGATCTGGAGTAGAGTGGCACCACAACCAAGTGACTTACCCCCTAGGTAAGTCACATATAACATATGAAAATACATTTGTGTGAGCATACATGGAACCCAAGAAAAAATAGTATGGTCTCTAATCATACTCTGAAGCATAATGCCAAAACCAACTAAAAATCCATGCTGGTGATGGTCAGGACAGAGGATCCCACATATCAGGCTACCAAGAAAGGTAATAAATCTATCCAACCCCATGCCAAACCTAGACCATGGGATATCATAAGGATCAAACATACCTAAATGATCATGGGGAAAACCAGTCAACTTAGACAGAGATAAAATACCATGACTACATGCATACTATACAAGATCACCCTGAATAGGAATCTGTAGTATGTGATACACATCCTCCAAAGTGATGGTGCACTCTCCAGTCAACAAATGAAATGTGTGTGTATTTGAATGCCATATCTCTAGCAGAGATCAGACCCCTATTGGTCTTTGTTGTCACATAGGTTTGCACCCTTGCTGAAAGCTTCTCTAACAGCAACCTAGTGAAACATGGAATCAACCTCCAAGCTGTGGGACTTGAACTACGAGGTTGAATCTCCAGAGAAGGCCGGCTTCC
>MU226973.1:3315580-3332592 GCA_018584345.1 Thuja plicata | reverse complement strand
TTGGAGCTGCACTACACATCCATGTAACTCAACCAACACAACTTCTACCACATGATTTTAGCAAACATATGAGGGTCAGAGACTAAAATTACTACAAGGGAAGAGAAAACTTCTCAATACAGTAATCTAAGCAAAATAGACACAACACACAATGAACCAGAATCAGCTTGATCAATAAAGGGTAAAACATCTACTCAGTTATTGATTTCAAAAGAGGATAAACATGAATTACGTAAAATGAGGCACAAGGAAATTACAATAACAGCAAGCTGTCATAGAATCAGAAGAGAAGCAGATGGATGAAAAGAAATTAGACATAGGAGCAAAAATACTACAAATATCAGACTACTTTCCAACCCCTTTCAAGATGAGCCTCGACTCATACTTATACAACTTTGAAGCCAACCGCATCCTTCTGCAATAACTTCCCGATCAGATCCTTTCCTGTTTAGCCACCGCCTAGCCCCTGAAAGTCATCTCTGCAAAATATCAACATAAATGCTTTTAAGAAAAAGTGGCCATGTCACTCTGGAAGAATCACAAAAGTCTTTGAAAACAATAACTGCTTTGCACATTCGAGCGACTACGACCTCTGATCCTTTATCTATGAAATATCTGATTCTCAGAGATGAGAAAATATCTCAGCTTTCTGTCCTTAAGACAATCTGATCTTCCCCTGGAAATCCCTGCAAAAATGAACAAATCATTCTACCTTTGTCGCTTACTCGTGGCCTCTGAAGGTCTATTTATGTTTCTTACGCGAGTGCGCGACGAGCTCTTCTGCATTGCCTTTTATATGATTGCGCAGTCGCAAGCAATTTTCTCCTTGTTTCACTTTCTGGGCGAGTAGGCGACGAGGCAATCTTTTCATCAATCGCTCAGTCGCGAGCCATACCTTCCTTTTATCCTTTTCTCAGCGACTGGGCGACGAGCCTTTTATTTCCTTCGGTCGCATAGTCGCCCAGACCTTACTCTGTCATTCATTTTAACAACGAGTGCGCGACAAGCTCTTTACTCTTGTTAGTCGCTCAGTCGTGAGCACCTCTTGATTTATCTTTTTTCACTGGCGAGTATGCAATGAGCTCTTTTGCTTTATGGCTCGGCGACTGAGCGACCATTTCTTTCCCCAACTCGTTGCTCACCCGCAAATCATTTTCCATTTGTGCGCATTGCCCAGCGACTGCGCGATGAGCTACCTTTCATTCCATCGCGCACTCGCGCCCTGTTTCCTCTACTCGCCCTTTGCTTGGAGACTGGGCGATGAGCCACTGCTTCAGCTCATCGCACACTCATGAGCTATTTTTAATTTGTGTCCTTTTCTCAGCGAGTGAGCGACCAAGTCCCTATTTTACTCATCGCGCACTCGCGCTCAACTATCTTTTCCGATCTTCTGCTCGGCTACTGCGCGATGAGCACTTTCTTTCCTTGATCAGGCAGTCGCGACCTATTTCTCCTTCATGTGTATTTCTCAGCGACTGAGCGATGAGGCCCTGTTCTTGCTCATCACACAGTCGGGGGCTGCTTTTCCTTTCTTCTTTTCGATCAGCGAGTGCGCGACCACATCTCCCGTTAAGCTCGTCGCTCACTCGCGAGCTAGGGACCCGATATGACATAGACATCGCGACTGCGCGATGAGGCATGAAATACTTGACCCGCTCAGTCGCAAGGCAAGAACAAACTGACCTAAATTGATCGCGATTGCGCGATGCATTAACTTTTTCCTTGTCGCTCACTCAGGGAGAAAATGGACTGATTTAAGAACAGGTGGCGACTGAGCGACGACCACGATTGGCAGCTCGTCGCGCAGTCGCGCAACTTAAAACCTGAGCAAAAAGTTAAAATGCGATTTGACATAAGGCAAGATTTGAAAAGGGCTGAGCCATTTTGGGCGGGAAAACACAGAAGAGGCCAAATTGCAAGAATGGGGAAATTTGGTCAACAGTCTTCATTTCAGGCATGTATGCAATCTAGTATAAACCTAACTACCTAAGAACATCCCTCTCATCCTCAACAATCTGGAATCAACATACTAGACTTGTTGGTCTCAACTCCTGGCACCACAGAATAGTCCCAGCAAATTGCAAAGAACAAAGAGCAGTCACCCATTAGTGTCAGGATAGAGAAAGAATTAGACAACTACAAAACCATCCAAGAAAGTAACTCAACATAGCGATTGCAGTAAATAATCATCAATTGCAGTACTTTTATAGAAATTATGATATACAAATGGCAAATGCGAGACTCAAATAGAAATTATAGTATTAAACATCGACAATTGTAGAACACTTATTATATTGAGACAAGATGTTCACAATTGTGGCACCTAATCCACAATTTTGGCAAAACCGTGGTCGATTGTGACACATTTATCTTTACATACTATAGATAATTGAATTAAAATGCATTAAATGTAAGCAATAAATGCACAAGGTATAAGATACTCACTGTAGGTCCTATGCTAGCTGGCTGAAAAAAGGTATGGACTTGATTTGACATGTGCACAACACCCAGAAGGCCCAATATCACTAAAAAAACAACTCAAAAAGTAGATAAAACTAAAGCAAAACTCACTAGAAGATCAGGAGCTTGAAGAGTGCAAAGTGACAAATGAAAGGCCCTCCAAGCTATTCAAAGCAATCTAAGGAAACCCTAATTCCTGAGGGAACCCTGTTTTATCATGCCAGGCCCCAAAAAAATACACACCTAATATCATAAGCATATTGAAGTATTTTTACGAACGATCAGATGCTTAGATAATCATTTTGTAATATCAACAAATTAACGCTCATGTCACAAATTTTTACTCAAATTTGTTGAGGGGGCATAAATACACCTGCTATCGTTGGGGCAAGTTGGGGTAGGATCAAAGTAGAAGATTCTTTGACACAATGTGACAAGCCACAATGCATCAAAGAGGGGAAAATGTAGACCCCCTAAAATGGACAGACTTGTGACTTTACATTAAAAACACTAATTTTCATCTATTATTTAATGGGTTTTAAATCATCTATTTTCTCCTAAATCCATTCCCCAAATCATTTAATCATATCCCCAAAATTAATTAAATAATTTATTTTATTTTGTTAATTAACCTTAATTGATTAATCTTCATTAATTAATTAAATTAAATTTCCTAAAGTTTAAATTTAAATATTTAAAATTATTAATTAATTCTTCCAATTAAATTAATTGAATTTCATTCAAAAACTCAATTCTAAATCCAAAACGAATTCAATTATCTCACATGTTGAATACTTTAATTACAAAAATGAATTAAATATTCAATTAAGTCTTTTCTTTAGTTCAAAAAAGAGAACTCTTTATCAGATCTCTAATTGCATGAATTCCTCCACCTACCTCTTCAGTTCAAAAAGGTAGCTCATAATCAGTTGTTTAGTTAACTAAACTTTATCTCCTCTCTCCAAGTTGAAGAGGTGGAGTTTACTGATGGCTTCTCCAGCTCCCTTTGATATCATTTGTTCATCCTCTAATCTCTGGGATTGATCTCAACCATTCATATCATTTCCATATTCTATATAATAAACCCTTCATAACCATTTGAACGATCCAGGATTTCAAGCTTTTGTGCACCCTTACTCTACAAGATTCTTGCTAGAGGCATTCAAAGCATTCTCATGATCAAAATCAATATCATTTCTTGACACTCCTAAGCCATAGACACTGTCGATACCAATACTAAGCACCATACATACCAACATTTCAGAAGGAGTAGAGAGAGGCAATAGAAGATTTAAGCTTTCTCGGTTTGCATTTGTTTGTATTTCTACTTGATTTCTTGTTATTTTATTGCTCATGGGTTTATTATTAGTATTTTTTATTACTTACCCCCATTGCAAATTGGTGCTACAAATCCTTCTTTAATTCAATAATGTGGAGCAGGATTGGATCTACACAGTTCATAATCAGAGCCACATAATATTTTACAAAATGGATTAAGGCTATTCCCATGACTGACATCATAGGCAATCAAATTGAAAATTTCCTTTTAAACTACATTATATGCAATTATGGGATACCTCTGGCCATTGTTATAAATAATGGGTGACCATTTAAAAATCAAGATGTGAGAGAAATTTGTGAGAAATTACATATCCATCATTATTTATCTACACCTTATTATGCATATAGTAATGGTCAAGTCAGGGCATCTAACAAAATAATCATCCAAAATTCTCAAAAATATTGTCAATGACAATGGTTGTGATTGGCACGTACATTTTAATATAGCTTTGTGGATGTATTGTACCATCATATGCACCCCTACAGGAGCCACTCCTTACTCATTGCATCACTTGATCAATGAAGAAGACTAAAAATTGTCTATATTACATGAGATATAAATGGTAGAAGAGAAAATATAGGTTGCACTAGCCCATTGCAAGCATATCAAAATGGACTATAATGGAACTATAACAATAAATTTAGAGATCATAAATTTGAGGCTGGAGATTTGGTCCTTCGTGCCAACCCCATAAATCAATAAGACAGAGACAAACCAATAAAATTTGAAGAAAATTGGTTGGGGCCCTTCATAGTCACTCCATCATATGGGTCTAAGGAATCTTAGTTGGAAATATAGGAGGGAGAACCACTATCAGATCCTATCAATAGGATGAACCTCCAAAAATACTATACATTAAAAAAACCATCTCGATGAAAACATGACAAATTGGTGTCTTGGTGATAAAATTAATAAAGATAAATAAATTATCCCTATAGTGAAAACCAGGCAAATACGTCTTTTTTAACACCTTGATAACCCTAACATACTATATTAGTTATTATGATCCTGAGTTTATATTTAGATTCTTTTGTGTTGAGTGTATTAGATGTTTTAAGATCTTTCTATGTTTCCCTTTTTGGTATATGTGAGTATGATATTGCATTAAGTGTTTGCGTAGAGGTAAGTAACTAATCTATTTTGGAAACTTAATTGTAATGACTACATATTCTAATACTTGACGATGTTTCTAATGATAGACATATTGAATGTTGTACAATTACCTATCTAATCTATTTTGGTAGACTAAGTATGATGACATTATATTTCAATAGATGATGATGCTATTACCATATATATTTATTTATTCTATTAGGTTACTTCTTATATTATGTAATAACCTTCTATTTACTTTCCTTTTCAGTATATTTTTATGCTTAGGACTTCTTAGGACATTGATTTGGTTGTGATGGACTATTTGTCATGATTTGATGGCTTTAGGAATTGATTGTGATGTTATTCAATGATGATTCTTTTGATGGATACATATATATTGATATGATCATTATTTATGTTTATTTATATGTATAGATACCCTAAAATGGACAAACTTGTGACTTTACATTAAAAACACTAATTTTCATCTATTAATTAATTGTTTTTAAATCATTAATTAATCATCTATTTATCCTAAAGCCATTCCCCAAATCATTTAATCATACCCCCAAAATTAATTAAATAATTAATTTTATTTAATTAATTAAACTTTATTTGATTAATCTTCATTAATTAATTAAATTCAATTTTCTATAGTTTAAAATCAAATATTAAACTTATTAATTAATTCTTCTAATTAAATTAATTTCATTACATTAATTTATTTTCATTCAATAATTCAATTCTAAATAAAAAAAGAATTCAATTATCTCACTCCTAAATACTTTAATTACAAAAATGAATTAAATACTCAATTAAATATTTTCTTTAGTTAAAAAAAGAGAACACTTGATCGGATCTTTGATTGCATAAATTCCTCCACCTACCACTTCAGTTCAAAAAGGTAACTCCAAATTACCTCTTGAGTTCAAAAGGTAACTCATAATCAGTTGTTCAGTTAACTAAAATTTATCTCCTCTCTCTAAGTTGAAGAGGTGGAGTTTAGTGATGGTTTCTCTTGTTCCCTTTGATCTCAACCATTCATCCTCTAATCTCTAGGATTGATCTCAAGCATTCATATCATTTCTATACTCTATATAATCAACCCTTCACAATCATTTGAAGGATCCAGGATTTCAAGCTTTTGTGCACCCTTACTCTGTCAAATTCTTTCTAGAAGCATTCAAGGCATTCTTGTGATCATAATCAATATCATTTTCTCAACACTCCCAAGTCATAGACGTTGTTGATATGAATATTGAGCACCATACACACCAGCATTTTAGAAGGAGTAGAGAGAAGCAATAGAAGCTTCAAGATTTGTTAGTTTGCATTAGTTTGTATTCCTACTTATAAATTTCTTGTTATTTTATTGTCCGTAGGTTTGTTCCTAGTAGTTTGATTGGTTTCTTTCATTGCAAATTGATGCCACTAACCCCTCATCTTAAAGAGTTGATGCAATTTATAGCCTACACATTTTTGAGAACCTGACGTGAATTGAATAGCCCGAGAATTGCTTGAAGATGAAAAATAGAATTTTCTGGCCTTGGTCATATGGCTACAAATTCTCTTTTTTGTTAATTTTTTGATAACATTGTATTTTCACAATTGCTGGTAGTTTTCTGCAATTGCCAAAACTTTACCGCAATTGACTGGTTAATTACCACAATTAATCTGTGGGTTTCACAACCATTTCTATAACTATTAAATTCTCTATTTTTGGTAGTGTGTTGCAATCGACCGATCTATTTTGCAAACGCCAGCATATTGCCACAACTAAGATTATATTGCCACAATTGACCGATCTATTTTGCAATCACCAGCATATTGTCGCAACTGATAGTATATTGACGCAATTGACAAAATTTTACTACAATTGCCAGAATTTTACAGCAATTGACAAAAGATTTTTGCAATCGATAGAATCATTTCGCAATTTCTTAAAGTTCACTATTTTCTGCTAAAATCTAACTTTTTCTCAATTTCTGTGCAGGACTAAACAAAACACCAAGGGTAGAGAAAAGTGGGATACTATGAGTTTTAATAATTTTGAGAGCATTTCTTGATTACAAACATTTTGATTGCAAGGTTTCAGTACTAACTCATCATTTCAACTTGTGGTGTGGAAACAAATTTAACAAAGCAACTTAAAATCAACTCATTTGTCCTTTTTAGTGATTAAAAAGAACATTGTATGCAAAACATCATAATCTTACTTTTTCAATTTGGTGCTTAAAGTTGACATGGTGGTTAAAAATTGAACAAAGGAAAAAATCATTGAGTTTGGTGCATTAAAAATGGACGAGAAAATCTTCATCTACTTTGGGCTTAAAACTGAACACACATACTTGTATGGATGATTAGCTCAGTTCACTCTTAAAATTTTGGTGTTTAAATGATTAACCTTGTGCCATGATTTTTTGGTGTACTTGCACACATTTTTTAGATTAACAACCTTTATACTTTTTTAGAAAGGCATGTCTAGGGAATGCGCTTCTTCCTTGGAGAATGACCTTAAACTGGTAATCCTTCTAATCAATATATAAACAAGACGTGAGCCAAAGATTCATTTTATATTTATCCAAGCTCGGGCATGGTGTGTTGATGATATCCTGGATCGAGTGAAGTATCCCTAAGTAGCCAACATGGTCTACTAGGCTCTTAAGTGAGTCATACATGTACAAACTAATTGGATAGACTCCACGGACCCTATTACAACCCTGTTAAATAGAGACTTACCCATTTCACCTCCAAACAAATACCTTATTATAGTGCAAGGGGTTGCAAAATTCCCCCCCAAGATCCCAAACATATGTGTTCTATGATATTGTGTTAGTGAAAGAGATCTTCACTAGCATGAAAACAATATCTGGCAATAGTAAAAACATGGGGACCTATGTCATGGACCTTCATGTCCTAGGAGTGTGACAATTTCTATGTGAGCCAATGAACATCCAAGAATTGGTCCTATAATATTTTATCTTGCAGCCAAATTTGACCTAGATTAATCTGACTATCTTTGTTTCAACCCCGTGTTTAAAGCTAGAAAACACTTTGCCTATTGTGATTTTTATGTGATCAGTTTCTAAAAATGCAAAACCAACATCAAAAACTGTCAAAATGAGTCAAATGTGTTCAAATTCCGTCAGCAAAAAAATTGTTCCACAATCAAAACCTTGTTCCATAAAATCACTTTTTATTAGACAAATTCACCAAATTGAGATCATTTTTCAGACTGTCACATTTTGCCACAATTGACGAATCCTTTCTGTAATTGACACTTTTATTGCTGTAATTGACCCTATTATTACCACAATTTCTTTTTATTTTCTGCAATCGACCTTTCATTTGCCATAATTGCTAGAATTCTGCCGCACTTAACCAAGAGACCTGTACATTTTCTTTTACCTAAAAACCTTGGAAAAGATTCCCACTTTCGTGTGAAAAGATCAGTGTACACATCCCAGGAAAAATGAAGAATATTATGTGAATCTCTAAACATTAAAGATCATCCCTCTTTGATAGTTTGGCTATTTTTTAAACATTTTAGTTCAAAATTTCAAACTAGATTATCCTAATCCCATTATCTCAACTTCATCAATCTCTATCAGCGACTTTGTCTCATCTAAGGCAGCAGACACAATCAATATCTTACATCACCAAAATCTAAGATCAAGAGAAGTCAAAATATGTCCCTGGAATTACCCTTGTCAAGCATAACTTGGACTCTCCTCAAGATTTTATCCTTTTGTGTTTTCTTTATATCACTTATTTTGGTTCAAAATGTGGATAACACCATTTCTCTCACACCCTATAGAGGACCTTATACTAGGTCAAAGACTAGAACTCAACTTGATGAATCGCATGTTAACCAATTTCCCCCGTGGAAAAAAGAGCGAGAGGAAGTCCTATTTAGAAACACTGATATTGCTCTTTACATTCAGAATATGCATCATATTGGTCCCTGTAGACCAACAATGTTCCAAGATGTCACATAAGAGGATCTCAAAGACATAGAACAAGATGCCTATTCCGCACAAGTAGTTGATGTTATTATGGAGAGAAACCCCAAAAGATTCCTAGTCATGTTGATTAAAAAGGGAGTCAAAATCCCTGCTGAATTTAATGTGTGAACAATATGGCCTAAGAACCCTCTAGTAGGTCAAATCACAACTCAAACCTCTCAAACAGATCTTGTGATATCCCAAATTTTGTCTTTTCCATCATCAACGACAATGACATCAGTGCAGACTGTGTCAAACCAAACTAGCTCTACAAATCAAGCTAGCACATCATCCACACAAAGTGTGATAGGCTCCCAACTTAGTGAAACCCTAGTCACTATTTTATCTCAATCATTGGCTTCATGGACTTTTACATCAAGCACTCATGTTATGTCATCGATTCTGCAATCAAGAAAAAACCCATTTATGACTGCTGAGACCATACAATCTATCCCTACTAGCTTTGGGCTCAATACCTCACTCCCATAGGGATCAATCTCCATGGGTCCAAAATTTAGTTAATGTCCACCCAAGGCTACACCTTTATTCCTACAAGGATCCCAACAACAAAAAAAATCCAACAATGACAACAACAACAACAAAAACAATCTTAGACCAATCAAATTCCCCCATATCAGAATCACACAATGGGAAATTGATATCAAGTCCCAAGCAATAGATCATATGTCCCAACACAAGGAACATAGAGGTGAAGCCTTATACCTAACATGACATAGAGATTCAATTCTGCAAACATTCCTCAGTCTTAGACAGACATGCTGATACAAGAAGTGCAAAGTCTACAAACACAAATGATGGACATGCAAAATCAAGGGAAAACCAATTCCTACACAGCAGAGGATTTGTACCCATACCCATTTTATCACTCATTTTACATGTCTTTGTTTCCCACTCACTTCTTAGTGCCCAAATTCAACAAATACATAAGCAATACTAACCTTGTAGAGAATATCAGAGAGTTCTTTGCTAGTTGCATTGAGGTTGCACATGACAAAACTTACCATCATAACATTGAATGCATGGTCAACATCAAGGACCTCTGTGACATTAAGAAAAAGATGGATAATCCTTTGTTAAATTCATACAAAGGTGGAGGGACACTGCCAAAAGAATAATGTATGATGTGCCCGAACAAGACCTCATAGTCATGTTTGTTGACAATTTGATCCCAAATATGTCATTCACCATAGAATTGTAGCTCACTGCAAACTTCAAGCAACTCATTGAACAAGTAGTTTGATGTGAGAAAAACCTGGTCAAGAGAGGCATCCTTGCAGACCCTACCCAAACAAACATGGACAAAAATGCAACAGATAAAACCAAGTGGTGGAATAAGAACAAAAATATCACTAACGATGTTATTAATGTCAAAATAGTCAACTATGCTCAACCCAAGGTTTCACTACAAGGAGAACCCATGAAAAATTAGAAATCCATGGTGAACACTCAGCAAGTGAATACTCTAAATAAAAAACCCTTTGTTCAAGAAGCAGTTGTGTCCAACAACCAACCCAATGTGCAATTCCCACAAATCTTTTTGTTTCCTAAATGTGATTACACACCATTAGGAGAGTCGATAGAGTCAGCCTTGAAAAAGATGATTCAAACCAATACTATCAGTCTAACCAAAATTAGAGAATACAAACATGGTGTTGTGAAACCCAAGTGGTGGAATGATAACAACTTTTGTGAATATCATCAGGTAAAAGGACACAAGGCACCAACTACTACTAGTTGAAGAATTCCATACAAGATCTAATCAACATAGGGGTTATCAATTTCACAAAATGCCCAATCCAAGGGTATAACCAATCACACAATCTTTAATGATACATTCTATGATCATATCAAAGAGAAATCCTCCATGTCTGGTGGATAGCCTAAAAAAGGGAATTACACCTATACTAACTCTAATAACACTATCAATTGATTTAATCCTTCTGATAGCTATGTTGATGCAATTACTATCAAATATCTAAATGCCAAATGTGTTGTCATAACATGTCATTCTAAAGTTGTCTTGCAAGGAGTGCCTTCCACTTCAACTACACTAGCTAATCATCCAACAACCTCTAATCCACAAACTAATCTAGTGGATTAGATAAAGCACACACCTTCCCAAATCTCCATGTTTGACCTCTTGCACATATCCCCACAACATAAGAAAGCTATGGATCAAGCCCTTCAAAATGTAGCTATCCCACTAGAGATAACTCCAGAGAATTTCCAAACCATGGTAAATTACATCACTGCCAACAAGCACACTACCTTTACAGACCTTGATGTGCCACTGCGCAAGCTTTTGCATAATGATCTCTTACATCTTCTTATCCAAGTTCACAAACACACAATTTGAAGAGTCCTCATTGATGGTGGAGCTTGGTTAAACATATGTACTTTGAAAGTAATAAAAACCTTATTCTATTCCAAATCTAGCATTGATGTCACTAGGAGGATAAATATTAGAGCATATGACAAGGAGTAAATATCATCAAAAGGTATCCTCATGCCACCAGTAAAGATAGGCCTAGTCATAAAGAACACCCCATTTCAAATCCTAGACCTGGATTTGGGATATAACATGTTACTGGGAAGGCCATGGAATTATTAAATGCAAAATGTCCCCTCAACTTATCACTAGTGAAAATAATAAAATATGTATCTCCTGGTGAAAATCTCTCTAAGGCATGAGAGGATGGAAAGATGGAACTCCTCCCCTTAACAGAGAAAGTCAATGTTACTAGCTGAGGAAAGAGAGGAAGTCAATATCGGGGATGAAAAGACCCCTAAGAAAATCTATCTGGAAAAATCTCTTTTACCAGAAGAAAGAGAACAATTCATTATTTTCTTTAAGGAAAGACAAATCAACTTCACATGGTCTTACATAGACATGCTAGGTTTGGATCTGGAGATAGTGCTACATCATCTACCATTATTACCAAATGCAAAACTTATTAAACAAAGATTGAGAAAGATGCATCTGTACATTGATTTACCTTTCAAAGCATAACTGAATAAACTCCTAGATGCGGGATTTATAAGACCAATTTGATATGCAGATTGGATATCTAATTTAGTACCAGTAACCAAAAATAATGGTCAGATCTGTATCTATACATATTTTAGAGATTTGAACAAAGATTATCCCAAGGATGAATTTCCTCTACCAAAAATTGACATGATAGTTGACCTAACAGCAGGGCAAGTGTTATCACTCATGCACGGCTTCTCTAGATATAACCAAATTATGATTGTACCAGAGTACCAACACAAGAAAAAATTCACATGTTCTTGGGGCACTTACTACTAGAAAATAATGTCATTTGGTCTAAAAAATGTAGGAGAAACTTATCAAAGAGCCATGACCACGATCTTCCATGATCTAATTCATAAAACATTGGAAGACTATATAGATGACAGACTAGCTAAATTAATGCTTAGGGAATCTCACCTACAAGTTTTGGGACCAATATTTGATCGAATGAAGGAGTGCAAGGTCAGACTTAATCCAAAGAAATGTGCATTTGGGGTTAGTGTTGGAAATATTCTAGGATTCATTGTATCACATAGAGGAATTGAAGTGGACTCGAAAAAGGTCAAGGCCATACTTGACATGCCACCACCAATAAATCTTATACAACTAAAGGGTTACAAGGAATAATGAAAGCTATTAGGCACAAAATAGATGACAAGTGTCATCCATTCCAACACCTAATGCATAAATATGTGACCTTTATATAGATAGAAAAATGCAAGCAATAATTTCAAACCTTCAAGGATTATCTGTTGAAATATCCTATATTGGTGTCACCCATTCAAGAAAGGCCACTACTCTTATATATCTTAGCAATGGATTTTGCACTAGGTGTCCTCTTAGCACAACATGATGACCAAGATAGGGAAAGATCCATTTACTACCTTAACAAAACATTGGTGGGCTACGAGCTAAATTATTCAACAATTTAAAATTCATGTCTTGTAGTTTTATTTGCTTTCCAAAAGTTACGACATTACATGTTGAGTCATCAAACAAAACTCATAGCACACATTGATACTTTGAAGTACTTGTTAAGTAAAGAAGCACTAATAGGATGGCTCATCAAATGGGTGATGATCTTAAGTAAATTTTACTTAGAGTACTTGGATTGAAAGGGTATCAAAGGACACATAATTGTGGACCAACTAGCATAGGCACAAATACAAGATCATCAGCCTATTGTGTCTGAATTTATGGATAAATCCATTCTCATAGTACAACCAACAATAGAGGTTTAGAAACTATTCTTTGACAAATCATATACAAACCATGGTGTAGGAGAAGGGATAGTACTCATTACTCCAAATAATGATACAATTCCTAAGTCATTCTGGCTCAACTTTCCATACAGAAACAACATAGCTGAGTATGAAGATCTAGTCATCAAATTGAAGACAACTATACAATGGAAGATAAAGAACCTAAAAGTCTATGGTGATTCCTAATTGGTCATCAACCAAGTAAACAAAGACTACATGAAAAAAGATGACAAATTGATCCCATATAGAGAGTCGATGCATAGGTTGTGGGATTCTTTTCATTTCATTATATTCGAGTAGGTTCCAAGAGTTCAAAAAAAAGCAACGTATGTGATGGCTACTGTAACATCATTGAACAACATGTTGGGCAATGAGACTAGGTTCCAATTTCTGGTAGAGCAATTAATGATACCAACATATCAAGCTCCAATCATAGAGTTAGTGTGCATCCTTGTTGGTCCCGAGTCCCCCTGGTACCATGACATATACAATTACCTCCAAAAAATATCCTACAACCCAACCTATCTAGGAACCAAAATAATTCCCTCATCCACCAAGCCTCTAGGTATACCCTTCTTGTCACTACTCTCTATAGAAGAAGTCTAGAAAAAACACTTTTACGATGTCCCACTTCCATGGAATCCTAGAGAGCCTTGTGTAACATATAAAATGTAACATATAACAATGTAACATAAGAAATATAACATTTGAAATCTATGGGGGAAAGATAAGATATTCCTCTTCTATCCCAAGATGCACAAAGGAAAGATCCAAATTGATCAACACAAAAAGGATCAATACAAAAATGAATCAATCATTTGGAAATGAGAGCAAAGAGGAAAGTCTTAAATTCCCTATTTTATGGAAAGGAATTAATGTGTGATAGATTCAGAATGATTAAGGATTTGAATTGAGATGGATAGGGAAATGCACTAACCTTAAAATATTATAGATCAAATAATTCTATTTTCTAAGGTCTATAGACTATTTCTAGAAAAACTTAAGTATGACCTGGAAAGGAAATGCAGAGACGAACAAAACCCAAAAATTATTTTCTGATCTGACACCGTCTTATGAAAAAGGTTGACCTTCACCCAAAAATGTCACTACAAACCCAGAAATATCGATTCTGACCTAGGTCAGGGGTGAGGTTGACCTTGACCTAGGTTAGGGGTGAGGTTGACCCTAACCCAATAATGTCAACCTTGACCTACACAGGTCTGACAGAGAATTTTTTTGCGAATCCTGCAAGTTTGTCAAAAAGGGTATCCAGATTTGGGTTCAAATCCATAGTCCCAAACCTATACCCACAAGAAAAAGAGATTTGTTTGTTGGAGGGGAGGGGTTTGCCTTAGTCAAACCCCGGTTTTGGAATTAACCTCAAATATATGTAATTAAAATTGCATAAAGATAAACAAAGTAAATGCACGAATTCACCTTGCTTGTAAAATCCCTTGTGGAGGATTCAAATCCTTGAGTCCACAAGTATGTATGCACCAAATATGTATAATGTAGAATGGTAGGATGTCTTCAATCTCTTGCTTGTAGATCTCCAACACCAAGTCTTGAATGGGTTCTTGAATTTGGAGTAGGCTTGGAAGAAGGTGGATGGAGAGATCACTAAAAGGGCATCATGTAGCTTGAATCCTTCAATGGCCTCCAATGGATCTCCTTCATGAAAATGGATGCTTGAATGGATGAATGCTTTCTTGAATTCTTGCTCCTTAGCTTGCTGGAATTGTACCTAATAATAGTTTGAGAATGCTTGATCATGATTAGAAGACTTAGAGAAAATGAGAGGAGAAAGGCTTCCTTTTATATGAAATTAGGGCACAATATTCTAAGGAGACCAACATAGGAGAATTAAATTCCCATTAAATCCTTTACCCCTAGGAGAGGACCTATGTTAAATATAATTTAGGAATCGATGCTTCAGAACCCAAAATAGCTGACCCAGAAGTGGGAAATAACTTTTGCAAAGATCGACATTAGGAAATTGCAAGACCCTAAAGTTTGAACCCTAGGTCAAGGTCTAGGTCAACCTTGACCTAGGTCAGGGTTGAGGTTGACATAGACCCAAAAGGTTGACCCTGACCTTGAAGTCTAGAATCTTAGGTCTGCAGTCCAAAATGCAGAAATCAGGCTGGAAAGAAGTGGAAAGAGGGACAGAATAGGGGGAAAGCTAGGTCTAACTCAGGAACCCATTCAAGGTGCTTGATATGACCCCAAACCACTTACTCGAAAGGCTAAACTAGTCTACCATGGAAGTTCTTCCATTTTCTAACTATACATTTAGCCCCCACTTTAGCAAGAGTATGGACTCAACACAAACTCTTGGTAAAGGAGAAAATAGAGAAAGGAAAATCTTATTGGAATCAAAAGGGACAAAGAAATCCTCAAGCCCCCAAGGGACTTAGGTCTTTATCAACCCTAATATCATGATAAGAGAGACACCACTAGTTAAGGAGAGAGAAAGAGAGAGGATGTGATTAGCTCACCCAATAAGATATGTGTATCTCAATGTGAACCATAAAAATGATAGGATGGCCCACCAAGCAAGCACTTGATAGTCACCCCATAAAGTTGTGCACCTTCTGGCAGCTTTATGCATGTATGTAGTGCATCTTTTGACAACTTTTATGAAGTACCCATGGATCCATATTCTCATATCACCATGGAATATATTTGTAAAATGTGTATCTCTTTAGGATTTAGCAACTTATGTGTGTTACCTTCCGAGGATTTAGCATATTGAATTGTAATTGAATGTGTATCTCTTCAGGATTTAGCAACTTATGTGCATTACCCTCAGAGGATTTAGCATGCTATGAAACAAAATGTTAGAACAAAAATGCATAATATAAAATGAGGGAGGCCGTATATATGCCCCCCTCCTTAATATGGAAAAGTACATACTATTTTGACATGTTAAGGAAATAAAAGAACAAGGATAAAGCCTTCTTCAACATTAAGACAATATCCATAGACAACACCCAGTCCAAGCCAAGAAGGTCACAGCTCCTATGAGGCCATGGAAGGGACGAATGCAAAGAGATATCATGCAAGAAGTGAAAAAGTAACCCTTGTGAGGGATAGTACAGTATTCAGTTTCCAAGGTGAGAGATTTATCAACCATGGAAACCCAATGTCTAACAAAGAAATAGGTTATGATCAAGGACATAGATCCTCAATGTAAAACAAAATTTTCATGTATGATGGATATCACATAATAGATAGATATTGCTTAACCAAGGGAAAAGTGAATCCTAGAAAGATAGAAAAGAAGGAGATGTCATCCTTGCCCCCCAAGCATGGGAACAAGGATGAAAGGGGACCTATTATATTGCTCACAATACTATGCAAGACAACGAGCCCCCAAAGATTAGGCTAACATTGTTTACATAATTTGGTGTTCCATAATAGGAACATAATGTTATTTAGAGAAAATAGGATTGAAATACAACTCATTTCTTGATGATATATAAATAATTTTACTATCAATGAGCTGCCTAATCTTATAATGTAAAGCTTGACATTCATTAGTAGAGTGATCATGAAATATATGATGCAAACAAAAAGGAAGAGTCTTCAAGTGTGGACTATGTTTATTTTTACGTTTAGGTCTAAAAATCATCTTAGCATGAAGGAGTTTAGGAAAAATATCTTCTGTTAGAATAGTCCCAAAGGATAACTGAGAGGGGGGGTGAATCAGTTATCAGTTACTTCAATCTCTTTTTACTTCTTTAACATTAGTGTACAACAAAGTAAATGCATAATCAGATAACACAGTACTC
>MU226973.1:3219810-3297292 GCA_018584345.1 Thuja plicata | reverse complement strand
TCTACATAAGAGGAGTGTGTTTTAGAAAAAGAGTCACCATCATGTATGAATATGTCATCCATTAATAAATCACCCTCTTGTATCAAGTCATCTTCACAAGGAGGGGATAAATCAATGTCTTTATCCAGGGGTTCATCCCAAAAAGTAGAATCATCCATAATGGCTTCATGAGGAAGAGAGTAATCAACATCCAAATCCAAAGGTTCATCCCAAATAGGACGATTATCATCCCTATCAATAAAGTACAGTGTAAAAGGTTTGGAAAATACTTGAAACAACTTGTGGAACATGATAACAAATAAATAAATGCATAGAGAATAGATCTAGATATATCCAAATGCATTAACATGAAATAAGCATGAAAAATGTAAATGTTTTTGTATTTTTTAAAGCAATTTGTGATTTTTAATTTTTGATATATAAATGAAAGAGCATAAAATAAATCTACTTTTAAATTCATGTAAGATCTAACACAAGATGCAAATCTAACACAAAAAAGAAAGCGTTGTCTATCGCGGGTTCATAAAATCTAACATATAACAATGTAACATAAGAAATGTAACATTTGAAATATATGGGGGAAAGATAAGATATTCCTCTTCTATCCCAAGATGCACAAAGGAAAGATCCAAATTGATCAACCCAAAAAGTATCAATGCACAAATGAATCAATCATTTGGAAATGAGAGCAAAGAGGAAAGTCTTAAATTCCCTGTTTTATGGAAAGGAATGAATGTGTGATAGATTTAGAATGATTAGGGATTTGAATTGAGATGGATAGGAGAAATGCACAAACCTTAAAATATTGTAGATCAAAGAATACTATTTTATGAGGTTTGTACATGTTTCTGGAAAAACTTAAGTATGGTCTAAAAAGTAAATGCAGAGATGAACAAAACCTAGAAATCATTTTCTGATCTGACACCGTCTTTTGAAAAAGGTCGACCTTGACCCACAAATGTCACCACTGACCCAGAAATGTCAATTCTAACCTAGGTCAGGGGTGCGGTTGACCTTGACCTAGGTCAGAGGTGAGGTTGACCTTGACCTAGGTTAGGGGTGAGGTCGACCCTAACCCAATAATGTCGACCTTGACTTGCACAGGTCTGATAGAGAATCTATTTGCAGATCTGGAAAGTTTGCCTAAAAGGGTATCTAGATCTGGGTACAAATCCACAATCCCAAATCTTTACCTACAAGAAAAAGAGTTTTTTTTGTTGGGGGAGGGGTTTTCCTTAGTCAAACCCCATTTTTGGAATTAACCTCAAATATATGTAATTGAAATTGCATAAAGATAAACAAAGTAAATGCACGAATTCACCTTGCTTGTAAAAGCCCTTGTGGAGGATTAGAATCCTTGAGTCCACAAGTATATATGCACCAAATATGTAGAATGTAGAATGGTAAGATTTCTTCAATCTCTTTCTTGTAGATCTCCAACACCAAGTCTTGAATGGGTTCTTGAATTTGGAGTAGGCTTGGAAGAAGGTGGATGGAGAGATCACTAAAAGAGCATCATGTATCTTGAATAGTTCAATGGCCTCCAATGGATCTCCTTCATGAAGATGGATGATTGAATAGATGAATTCTTGCTTGAATTCTCACTCCTAAGCTTCGTGGAATTGTACTTGATGATAGTTTGAGAATGCTTGATCACGATTAGAAGACTTAGAGAAAATGAGAGGAGAAAGCCTTCCTTTTATATGAAATTAGAACACAATCTTCTAAGAAGGCTGACATAGGAGAATTAAATTCCCATTAAAGCCTTTACCCTTAGGAGAGGACCTATGTTAAATATAATTTAGGAATCGATGCTTTGAAACCCAAAACAGCTAACCCAGAAGCGGGAAATAACTTTTGCAAAGACTAACATCAGGAAACTGCAAGACCCTGAAGTTTGAACCCTGGGTCAAGGTCAAGGTCGACCTTGACCTAGGTCAGGGTCAAGGTCAACCTTGACCTAGGTTAGGGTTGAGGTCAACATAGACCCAAAAGGTTTACCCTAACCTTGAAGTCCAAAATCTCAGGTCTACAATCCAGAATGTAGAAATTAGGCTGGAAAGAAGTGGAAAGAGGGACAAAACAGGGGGAAAGCTAGGTCTAACTCAGGAACCCATTCAAGGTGCTTGATATGACCCCAAACCACTTACTCAGAAGGCTAAACTAGTCTACCATGGAAGTGCTTCCATTTTCTGACTATACACCTTGTACAAGGTACATGAGGAAATTTGTGGGGCTCATGCAGGTGTAAATATCTTGGAAAAGAAGATCATCACAATGGGATACTACTGACACATATTAGAGATAAATGCTAACAAATATGTGCAAAGGTGCTAACAATGTCAGATTCATGTATATCTCATCCATGCATTAGCTGAAGAGCTCAACCCCATCACTTCACCATGGCCATTTTCCAAATGGGGATTTGACTTAATGGGTAAGATTACACCAACATCTTCTAATGGTTACAAGTACATCATTGCATCAACAAAGTACTTGAACAAATGGGCGGAAGCCAATCCTCTCACCTACATCACTGGTAAGAAAATCACAATGTTCATATTAAACAACATCATCTGTTGATATGGAATCCCTCAAACCATACTCATAGATCACAGTACACAATTTCAAAATCAAGATGTTGAAGATCTTTGCGGAAAGTTCCACATAAATTTTTTTTCTCTTTGTTCTACTATCCCCAAGGGAATGAGCATACTAAACTAGTGTGAGAACCCCTACAAGAGAAACTCCATTATCACTTTTGTATGGATTAGAGGCGGTCCTACCCCTTGAGATTGAAATATCGTCCCTAAAAATCTCACTGAAGAACATCATTTTAGATGAAGAATATAGAGTAGCAAGACTCAATGAACTAGAAATGTTGGATGAGAGAAGACAAAATGCACTAATCACTTACAAGGATATCTAAATTAATTTCAAAGAAACTACCACAAGAAGTTCAGACAATGAACCTTTGATGTAGGAGATCTCATCCTCATGGAGAATCAAAAGAACCAAGCAGAAAGGATTAAACCAGGAAAGTTTGAGCCTAATTGGTTAGGACCCTACGTAATTATCACATCACACAATAGCGGGGCATATTAACTAGAAAATCAAGAAGGGGATTTATTCCCTCATCATATCATTAACATGCACCTCAAAATATTCTATGTCTGAGTTCCCAAGGCCCAAAGACTATATCTAACATCCATAAAATACAAAAAAAAACAAAAAATATAAAACGTTACCTTGGTGAAAACCTAGCAAACAGGCACCTTGGCGAAAAACATAAATATTTTTAAAAAAAGAAGAAAAAATTAAAGAGAAACTCAATCACTCTCTAAGTGAAAACCTAGAAAACAAGCACTACTGGGCACATACATTGATGAAAACCTAGTAAATAGGTGCCAAGTGTTCAAATCCCACTTCGCCATTAATGAGCTATAAAAGACTAAAGCTTGTACTCCCTGCATGAAATATTGAGTACCCAAGTTATTTTCAAAAGCTTGAAATCCTCTTTGAGAATCACACTTATTCATGGTTTTTACTGGTCTACCAAACAAGGGGCAATTCTAAAAGTCCTAAGAAAATCTCTAAAATTCTTAAAAAGTCATCAAAAAATCCTAAAAAGATAAAAACATTTTAAAAAACCAATCAAATATTGAAAAATCTTAGCAATAAATCTTCTCTGTTATCAACAAGTGAATGATGATCAAACAATCAAATAAAAAATGTCAAAACCATGAGCTTTGCGAATTGACAATGGACTCATATGACTCATCTTTATTAAAAATCCAATCTATCTTTTAGATCTTTTTCTTGTAGGACCCTTGTTAAGCATCAATGCTTGAATATATGATTCCCAAGACCTGATTCAAACAAGGAAAAGTATTATTGATGAGGATTGAATCCTCCTTCTTCTTTGAGCTCCACAGACTCAGGCAGGTGCATCTCTAAATTGCTGAATGATTTTCTTTAACTCAGGTTATTTTTGATAATCCTTAAAGGACCTGAATTTTTCATTAGTATACAAGTAGACAGTTTTGATCGGTCATGATCACCAAGTGACAACACTCACCGAGCAACAACATTCACCAAACGTAGTGGTCACCAAAATGTTTTGAACACTGAGTAGTATGTCAACCAAGCACCAATCTATAGAGACATCACCAAGCACCAGTATACACCAAGAGAAATAATTTCACCATAAAAATCGGATCTCAAACAACACGTCATCTAAAGCACTTTAGTCTTTAAAAAATATTTTTGCTTAGCTAAATAACTATTTCTTGTGGATCAATAAAAGTGTAAATAATGGATTTAATTGGTTTAACTGATTGTATTCATGAAAACTAGGAGATCAAGGTCAAGTTGTAAACCTTTTATCTTAGAGATTTTTAAAGAAAAGCATAAAACCTAATTAGATCAAAATATTGTATCTATAGATGTATTAGTCAATCAAGAAGATGATTATTATATCCACCTAGGACATCTATGGATCAGATAGAGGTTTTCATGTAGAAGGACAGATAAAGAAGAATTTAGTTATCAAGAACTGCATACAAGGCTACCAAGAAGAACAGAGGTATTATCCATCACAATAGGTGATATATATTTTATGAACTTAATGGATCTATAATCAGCAATTTAATATTGCAAGCTATTAGGTCATACATATTTTGTTACTCTCTAACAATTGTAGTTATTAAAATCCTTTAAGAAGGTGGACTTAATAGTAATTATGTAAATCTCTTAACTGAGTGCACACATACATTCTATTTCTGAAATCTCTTAACCGAGTAGACTTAAAAAGTCTAACATGTTACTCCTAACAGGGTAAGATCATCAGAAGTGATCACAACTTGTAGCCCTAATAAGCACCTTCCATTTTGCAGATAGTGAAGCTTTGTGGGTTTCATTCCCACTGCAGTTTTTACCTTCTAACAAGGGTTTCCACATTATCAAATACTTGTGTCATGTTTTAATGAGTTTCATGAATGTTTCAATGTTTGTTTACATGCATTTAAATTTATACTATGATATTGCATACATGAAGTAGAAAATCTACAATGGTTGGTTATGCAAGAAATGAGTACTAAGGTTAATTGATAAAAGTTTATAATGGAACTGATTCACCCCTCCCCTCTCAGTACACACCCTTCCATTATTCCAAAAATTAGTATCAGAGCTATATCTCTTGTTTGGATAAGTTTAATCACTTGAGAGAAAATATCATACAATGGAAAGGTATAAGCTTGATAAAAATATTGAGAATCAGAAGTTGCAAATACAAATTTTCTTTGAGAAATACAAAGAGGCAATAAATAAAATGAAAGAGTTATTGGCTGAAAGAAAAGTCATGGCATCTCACTACAATGAAACTAACTATCAGGAAGAAGAGATACCTAACCTATTTGATTCATCTGGATCTAGATCTAGTAATACATCTGACATAATTTAAGGAACCATGGCAGACCTAAATGAAATCAATCAACATCTGGCTGAACAAGTGAAAGTACTGTAGATCGGTTAAGAGACACAGATGGTAAGAATGATTGATGTTATGAATAATGCAAGACAAGTTGAACAAGAAATAACTTTAGCTATTGATGAGAGAAGAAAGATTAGTAAAAAATTACAAGAGAAAGAATCTGAGATACAGAGACTTACTGAACATCACATTGAGATCACCAATAAAATAATTCTTATGAGTCATGAGGTCAACCGAGTGAACATGGAACTTACTAGAAAATTGGAAGCTATTGGTGAACTAAAAGAAGAAAATGAGAAACTGAAGCATGAAGAAAAGATTCAACAACAACATAATGATATGATCAAGAAAGCTAAAGACAGTACAAAAAGAATGGATGAATTTCTAAATGGACAAAGAATACTCAAAAACAATACCGGTTTAGGGTATACCAAGCACGGAGAATCATCAAACTGAGATGATCAAAGGAAAGTCTACACAAATCCAAGACCAAAAATTGTTCTTGTAATCACTGTGGAAAATTAGGCCACACATCAAATTTTTGCAAGAGAAAAGAAAAAGGTATTCCTTAAACTAATTCTACATTAATAGGTAATTGTTATAAATATGACAAGCATGGACACAAAGCATGTGAATCTAGATCTAAGATAAACAAACCAAAGAAGAAATATTACATGGAGAAACATTTTTCTACTTGCAACATGCATGGCCACATGTTTCATGAATGCAGAAAAAAGATAAAGCTAGTCTGGAAACCCAAAGAACAAGAAAATGCATATCAACCGAGAAGAGTCTGTAATACATGTGTTTGGAATTATAACACTTGCGTGAATTGTACAGCATGTGGTAGATATGGACATATGGGTGCTAACTATATGAGGAAATGGATAAGAAGATCCATAAACTAGACTAACCCTGGAATGGAATGCTTAAATTGTCATAAGGTTGTTCACTTAAGCAAGGACTGCAAAGACCAAGTGACAGAGTCAAGCACCTTTGCAAATGGAAATACTATTGAAGACATTAGGAGAATGAGAAATAAAATGTGGAGGAGATCTTCAAAAAATGACAATGATGGACCAAGTGCTATAGTTGGTGACACCTCATCTAATGGATCAGGTGTTTCCACCACCCCCACCTAAGCAATACAAGTAAGTATGGAACTGCACTCTATAAATCTATATTTTACATTAGTTCCTATACTCATAAGAATATGCCAAATTAGCATGAATGAAGATGCACTATGGTAGTGCATGTTATGTTTTGTGAATCTAGTCTGATCAGTCAATATGAACTGAGCATAAACTACAACGTTGCTAAACATATGAAAGATAATTGAGTTAACACTATATATCACACATCATCGGTAAACTTGTGGAAGAAAACTGAGATGACACTTTGTACCAAGTATTGTATAATCACCAAGCTGAAGACTTTGGTGTGTTAATCGAGCATGTATGTTTTGTCAACCGAGTGGTAGGTGAAGCATTTAATGCATCACTTAGGTTATATTTTTTTATAAAAAGGGAAACATGAACTCATTCATTCACCCAAAATTAAAGAGAAGATTGTAGAGTGAAGAAGAGAAATTCAGAGTGATAGCATTTTAGATTGATTCAAAGCATCTTTAAAGCAACTCCAACAGATCTCAAGCATTCTCATCAAGAATCTAGTGAGTATCTAGACTTATCGAGCTAACAGGTTATTTTGCAAAGTATCCCTAATTTAACAAACAATGGAAACCACTTCATGAACCTCAAAGATCAAGATAGAAAAGGACAAGGTAATTCTAATCAAGAACTTGACCTCTGAGGAACCAAACTACAAGTTTTTGCATGAGGTTTCTACTCAACCCGATGATAAGGGAGCATTTTCAAGTATCCCACCTAGGGTTTTACTGGTCGAAGACATCTGTGCATACATTGACTACAAATTTGTAGAGATTGGAGACATTGAGCTTGAAGAATCTTATCAAAATATATGCAAGGATGGAAACCTAAAGGATGAGTACAAATACATTGAAGTGAAAGGGTTAACCAATGCCCTACTGTTCCCAAAAGAACTCAAGATAGAATGGATTCGCATTATGCTCAACTAAGTGCATGATAGATAAATGTGGTTAGATGAACCTAAGGCAATCAAAAAGGATATTATTCACACAGTAATTGGATACCCCATCACCGAGAAGGAATAATCCCTAAGGCACCCTAGATGCCCAGAGATTGAAAAGCTAATTGAAGCCAAATGGGACATCAGAGGTCTAAAATTCAATTCAATCACCGACCCTAAAATGAAATTCAGTGCATATGTGATTAGATACAAGATATTTCAAGAAAGAAGAATGAATAGCATTTCTTTTGGAGTTGTCGATACTGCACACAAGATAGTAAACAAAGGTGTGCAACTAGACCTATCCGAGCTACTACTAAAACAACAAGAAGAAAAAATGAGAACAATTAGATCAATCCAATCTAACACATGTAAGTTTGGTTCTCTATTAATGTGCACATTATTTTACTTCTATAACTTATTTCCTTTAGTCGGTAATGTCACTTGGGACACAAACTGACCAATCATAGCACAGATTAGTGATTACATTAAATCACTAGGAGATAATTTCATTCCACTATTGGATGCATAATTCAATACATTTAAGAATAGGATGCAAAAGAGGATGAGAATACCTACACAGTTGGTTGAACAATACAAGTATGAGATAATCTTTGTAGTTTACACTAACACTACACTCATCAAAGATGCCAACCTGAGAACAACATGGTTACCACCATTAGATTATAAAATTGACATAGATCTAGCTACAAAAGCTATTGAATCCCTACTGAATGAACTAGTTGACAAATCCATAAGAATATTTGGTACTTATGAGGAAGCCAAATCAAGAATTAAGATTGTCTTAGTAGTCAAGAAAATAGGGAAGAAGCAAACACAAATGGTGAAAACACTTAAGAAGAAACTCTCAGTAACTGATGAAGAGTTGGAAAAATCGGTAGATGTGACTGAGGAATAGACACCTATTAGTGAAGGTAAAGAGTTAAGTGATTCAGAGCCCATCGAATCTGATGCAGAGCCACCAAAGGCCAAGAAAAAAAAGTTACTAATGTAACAACTGCATCTAGGACAAGGAGAAAAAAACTAAAATAGACTTACCACCATTGAAGAAAGGCACAGTAAAAACATATATGAAAAGAAAATCCTCAACCCAACAACCAAGACTGAGACAACGGAAGAGATATGTGAGAGGAAAATAAGATAAGGATGATACTGAAGAAGTAGAAAGAGAACAAAGGATCCAATCAGAAAAGGCCAAAATACCACAGACAATTGATGAAATTATAGAATCAATCATCAACACAGGTAGCATACAATATCACAAGATTAGACAATGGGTAAATCTGTCTACCAAGGATCAGAACAAAATAGAAAAAGCAATCATTAAAATCATGGTATCTTACAAATATGTACCTCTACAATTTGGCAATCATATTACACAAGAGCTACAAGATAAAATATCAGCTAGGTGGATGTATGCATTGCATATGGAGAAACATATGAGGGAGAAATCTCTACTTGCATTCATGCCCAACTCCTTAGTTTAAAAAATTGACTCAAGCATGAAGGGGTATTCTGAGAAATTTTCTGCAAAAACCAGAGCATACAAGGTATTGTAGAACAAGCTTGAAGATATTGACATTGAGAGTAATAAGATTTGGACTCAAATATTTAAACCACCCGAGCAGGTACTAGCTCTAACCGAGACTACTCACATCAAGGAAAAGGAGGCCACACTGAGCCCCGAGCACATTTTCATCAATGATACAAAGGATGTCAATCCCATTGATTTAAATATAGAGGCAAGTAAGGCCATGGATGATATTCTTTAAATATTGCAATCATTAGCAGAAACACCAGATATAACTATACAAGATATCACTCAATGGGATTATGATGATAATGTCAAGGCTGATGAAGATGTTAATGTTGCAACTAACCCAACAAATGAAAAAGACACTATTGATGTTTCACAAGTACAAATACTAGGTAATATGCCTTTACTGATGCAAGCAATAAATATAATGATAGAGTCACAATAGACACCACCTGAGATAGAAGCAGACAAACTGATGGAAAAAGGTGAAGAGAAAGGGGAAAATAAAACAACAAATAGAGAGGAAAAACCTAGTGATGCATCCATCGAGGACAGTGGAAAGGAAGACAAGGCTGCAAGTCAAGACAAGGTTGAAGTAGAGACATCTATAACTGACCAACATGTACTGACTGATCAAACTAGCCATGAAACCACACCTCCCAAGCAATCAATGATAGAAACCAAGCAACAAAAGGCTCTTGATATAGTACCACATTCCCCTGCATCAAGAAACATTAAGAATAAAAACAAGAACAAGAAAAATAAAGCACATGTTACACTAGAGGAGATCATAGACATACCCGACTATGATCCAAGAACACTTGATCCTGAGTCACTGATAAGGTATGGGGAGCTATGCAAAAGGAAAGCACAACCACACAAGATTAGAATGGAACATAAAAATACACAAGTCCTAGAAACAACAAAGGAAATTCTATTTCAGGTAGTTCCTAACACACAGATTGATCAAAATGCACCCATCATTGATCAACTTGAAGTTCTCACCAAGGAAATCACACAATAGAATGTAGACATCAAGAAGATCATTATGGAAAGAGAAGAAGATAAATATCACTACAAACTCATAGAGAAAATAAGCCAAGAAGTGGCAGAGAATAAGGTGAAACTTTCTTAACTAGTAACTACATTAGAACCTATTATTTTAGAATTAGTTACCTTAGTTCAAAAGTTGTGCACTATTGATAACTTCACTACCAAGCATAATGAATAGATAGCTAAGTTAAATGAGGATCTAAAAGCTAGAGCAAAAAGTCTTTCAACCAAGCCAAATGCATTCCAACTACATTATGAAAATCTAGTTGAATCTAAATGGTTAAGACTTGAAATACAAAAGGAAGAAAGAAAAATTAGAGATGAAGAAACTAAGCTACAAGCCATGTTACTACCGAATCTCACATTATTGATGACACATATGAATATGGAAAAGACTCTAATTTCCACTCTAGAGATGTCAGTAGCTGAAAGAACCTATGACATGCACACTCAAATCACATTGGAGAAAATGACCCTAGAGCACTTGAAGGAGAAATAGGAAAAGTTGATGGTAGACATCAAGAAATCTCATAAGCACATTCTTGACAAGCTATAAGTTTTACATCTTTTTCATTACTTTCAACAAAGGGGGAAACATGTACATATGTTGTATCTACATACCAAGGCATGCACATAGGGGGAGTCATTGTAAAAGTACAACACTTGGTATATACTATACATATGAATTTTTGATACTAATCCCAATGGGGAAGATTGATAATCCTTAAAGGATCAGAAGTTGTCATTAGTATACAAGAAGATAGTTTTGGTCAGTCATGATCACCGAATGACAACACTCATCGAGCAACAACATTCACTGAGCGTAGTGGTCACTGAAATGTTTTGAATACCGAGAAGTATATCAATTGAGAACCATTCTATAGAGACATCATCGATCACCAGTATACAGAGACATCACTGAGCACCAGTCTACACTGAGAGACATCATTTGACCTAAAAAAGTGAATCTCAAATAATATGTCATCTAAAGCACTTTAGTCTTTAAAATTGTTTTTTTCTTATCTGGATAACTGTTTCTTGTGGATCAAGAAAAGTCTAAATGATAGATCTAATTAGTATAACTGAATGTATTCATAAAAACTAGGAGATCAAGGTCAAGTTGTAAACCTTTTATCTTAGATATTTTTCAAGAAAAGTGTGAAACCTAATGAGGTCAAAATCTTGTATATATAGATGTATTAGTCAATCAAGAACATTATGATTGTAGCCACCAAGGACATCTATGGATTAGACAAAGGTTTTCATGCAGAAGGACAGAAAAATAATAATTGAGTTATCAAGAACTACATACAAGGATACCGAGCATAACAGAGGTATTATCCATCACAATAGGTGACATACATTTTATGAACTTAATGGATCTATAATCAAAAATTCAATATTGCAAGCTATCAGTTCATACATATTTTGTTACTCTCTTGCAATTGTATTAAGGTGTAAAATCCTTTAAGAAGGTGTACTTAATAGTCTTTATGTAAATCTCTTAACTGAGTGCACACATACATTGTGTTTCTAAAATCTTTTAACTGAGTAGACTTAACAAGTCTTACGTGTTACTCCTAATAGGGTAAGATCACCATAAGTGATCACAACTTGTAGCCCTAATAGGCACCTTCCATTCTGCAGATAGTGAGTCTTTGTGGGTTTCATCCCCACCGCAGTTTTTACCTTCTAACAAGGGTTTATGTGTTATCAAATACCTGTGTCATGTATTAATGAATTTCATGAATGTTTCAATGTTTGTTTACATGCATTTACATTTATGCTATGATATTGCATACATGAATTAGAAAAGCTACAATGGTCGGCTATGCAAGAAATGAATACTAAGGTTAATTGAGAAAAGTCTTCAAGTGTATTGATCATCCCTCCCCTCTCAGTACACACCCTTCCATTATTCCAACATTTTTTGAGACTTGACAATAACCATAGATTTTATTTTCCACTTAGACACACATCTGTATCATAGCTCATTACCTCGTGATCATTTAATGAATCATGATCTTTTGAACTTTTCTAGAAATTCAATGCTAGACACACATCTCTATTCTGATCAATGGTCTAGATTATTTCTTGGAAAACCCTAACTCAGCTTTGTACTAACCAAAATTGACCTTGATTAATTTGGAGATTCAGCAACTGTGTAGGTCTCTAAGTCACTAAATAATTATTTCAACTTAGATTTTATCTAGAGATCACACGCTAGCCCTAGATCTTTTCTTTCATCGACGATTAGCACTGAGTCTTTGAATTCATTTGTACTTGACAAATTATTTCTGAGATTAAGAGACAAGCCTTGATCTTTCTCTTGATCCAATGGCTCACAATGAATCTCTAGACTATTTCCTTAATTGCACTTTCATTCTGAGATCACATGACCAAGCAATCTCTGAATCTCAAAATAAACTTTACTAGACTCGGCTCCAACCATAGGTTCATCTAGGGATTGGGAGATAACTAAAACTCCAAGTTGTTGAATGATTTAATAACTCTAGAGTTAAATGGGATATTAAACACACATCACATGATCAAACCAAGGGTAAAACAAGATCAAAAACCCTCACCAAATTGCTAAATAAAATCTTGACCTTGATTATTTTCTAAAGATCATGCGCTAGCCACTCATTTGAAATGAGATCAATGATCTTCGCTAAGTCTTGGAACCTTTCACTTAACTCTAATTAAATTTGGAGATCTAGTGAAAAAGAAAAAAGAAAACTTTGTTCTGACTCTGGGTTAGATTACAAGATTCAGAGATAAAGGATATCTTTGAATCTCTAAATACTTTTCATAACTTGAGTTTGTTAGAAACACTGAGAGGGGGGGTGAATCAGTGTTTCTCTATTTATTACTTTTCAGCAACTTAAACATAAATCAAACATACCTTCAATGAAGCTTAACATAAGAACTCATAAAACATGATATGATTACGGGGAAACCTTGATCAGAGGAAAACCCTGGTGGGAATTACTACCAACAAATATTGTACTAGTATAATGAACCTGTTAAAGTTCCTTTGCCCTGTTAGAAGCAGTCTTTACAATATGAGTACAATGACCTAGTTAAAGGTATGACCCTGTTAGGAGTCTTTTACAAAACCTTGTTAAAGGTATATGGCTCACTTCCTAGGCTCACTACCCAATAGGATGAAAGCTACAACCTTCTAAAAGTTGATATACACTATATCAAAAGTGAACTGCTGTGATGACACTATTGTCTAATCAGTTCCGTGTATGCATGAATGCTCTTACTCTCTTAAAGAGCTATATCATATACAAACTTCATCATACTTCTCTTCTATATCTTCCTCTTACATAATAATTGACACTTGTAACATAACTTTACATTACAAACTTATATGTTCATATCCGAATAGGCCTGACCCAAAACCAGACTCTAGTTGGCCCTAAAAACAAAATACACAATGTTTCCAAAAAATTCATCTCAAGTGTGTTTACAAAAATGCTAATTACATTATTACAAACATATAATCAAAGGTACTTAGCCATTACATAACAAAATAATTCATGCTGATCAAAACACTAGTCGGCTTCCATGTTCTATCTTCTGGACTGCTGGTCTACTGATCTGTCTGTAACTTCTCTATACTATTGTTCCATACTATGTGTGTCTGGATGTAGTATTTACACATGTCATATAACATATATCTAAATTTGCATATGATTAATTGATCTCTCGCACGTGCGCTGATGTGCTGATCGTTGAATATCTTTGTCTGCCATGTTTCCATACTTAGTCATTTTTCCTTCTGAGTTATCTTTGACAGAAACTTAGTATGACTTTGTTTCCATGATGACAACACAAAATGAGTCAGGCATCCTCAGGAATTCAACTTGCCAACAATCTCCCCCTTTGTCATTTATGGCAACAAACGAATGTGGCCAATTTTCTCAAAATGACTTAACACAAAAAATAACTGTATATCATAACATCTTATTGATATATACATATATTGCTTCACATTCTATATTACTCCCCCTTTGACATTAATGACAAAGGTGTACAAAAACTTTTAAGTCTTCTACATAGTTACTCCATGTGAACTTCAGGGTACACAATATGAAGAGATTGGATCTCTTTCTGCCAAAATACTTTCATTGCATCAACTGTCTGTAGATGCGCGCATAGGGCATATGTTAGTTTCTCCATTTTCATCAGATCCATGCAAGGAACTTGATCATATGTCACAATGGTGGCATCAATATATTTGATGTTCTCATTTAGGATTTCTAGAGAGGGTGCAAGTGCATTTCTCAACTGATTTGGTTAGACTCTTATCTTGTTGATTTCCAACTTAGCCTTCTCAATAATGTCCAACTATCCTTGATAGACATTGTTACAGATGTTCATGTCTTGCGTGGAAGTATCAACTAATTTTCTAATGTTTTCCACCATGATTTTTTCCTCTTCTATCTTTCTAATGTGCTCAAAGGTGAACTTCACTCTATCCATGCAGTTGGCTATAACTTTCTTTCCCTTAGCTGCCAATTATTTCAATATGGATTGCCCAATTTTTAAAGACTTAAGGTCTAAGGTAAAATTATTTACCAATTCATTTAGTCTCTCCTTTTTATATTCATCTTTTGCAATTTTAGTAGTGGAGTCTACTAAGTTTGTAAAATGTGATTTAAAGTTTGTTAGAATGCTTTCCACATCTTCAACTGATTGAAATTTGGCTAATTTCTTGTCTTTAGGCACTAATTCATTCAATATGTTCACTGATTCCAAAAGGTGAGGGTTCCCCATCACTTTTTTCTCTTTTTCTTTTTCCATAGCAAGAACGATGATCTTGTTCAGGTCTTCTTCTCCCCAAGCATCCGGACTTGCTGAATCAGGAGTTAACCTTGACAAAGTTGAGGTAGATGGTTGAGTGGATGGTGAGAATATAGTATTCTAACTGGTATCCATGCCTTCACTCTTTACTAGTATCTCTTTTATTGGTGTCTTATCACCTTTTTCTTCATTCAAGTCAATTGGATCATTGGAGGGAACTTCATCTTATTGAGTAGATGTATCATCAGTGCACATTTCTTCAGTGCTTACAAATGCTTTATCAACTTTATCCATGTCTTTTTCAGATGTTGTCATGGATATCTTGATATTATCAACCACTATAGTATCTTCTAAGTCTTTTTCTATATCAAAAGTTATTGTCACTATGGGCGTTGAAATCTGTGGACCTTTTATAGGTACTTTCTAAATCACTGGTTCTATAACCTATTTGAGAGGAGTTGGAGTTACTTTTGTAGTAGGCGTCATTGATGGATACATGTGTCTATCCATAAATACTTGTGCAGATGCCTTTTTAGTCTCTTTACCTATCTGCTCATACTCTCTGTTCATAATCTATAAATTCCTTGTCTTGGTTCTGAGATGAGACTTCACCAGATCTAATAGAATAGCCTTCTCATCATGTGAGCATATAGGGAGAAGAGTATCTAATGTTTCTTCTCTAATCCTCATTTCTTCTTCTATTGCATGTATTTTTATGATCTCCAGTATGTTCCATAACTTATCTGGTATCACTGTTTTGAGTTCAAGAACATACTTCTTAAACTTAATCATATGAGATATGATCATATAATGTATCTTAGTCTTATCCATCTCTTGATACTTGTCATAGACTTAAGAAAGTGTATCTAATCTCCCTTCATTTAAAATATTGTTCTTCAAAACATTTAGACTGGGTCTAAATCGTACCTCAATAAGAGCTTGAGTATTCCTTACTTTGCTCTGAGTGTTCCTTGAGGATGGGTGATTTGTGGGCACATGTTTTCTTCCTCTAGTATTCTTTCTTGGTATAGAAGGTAGAGATGAGTCTAAGGCAATGGTGGTAGAGGGCGTAGAGGTGCTCTCTACTTTCTTCTTCTTCTGGATCTCTTCAACCTTCTCAATTTCTTTGGCTATCTTGGCATCTCTAGCTTTGTCAAGATCTTCTTGAGTGACTCCATGAACTTTTAAAATGATAGATGCAATGCTCGATGCCTTCCTTTTGTTATCAGCACTATGTAAGATGGTATCCACTTCATTAGTCTTCTCTCTATAAGTGCCCCACCTTGGCTCATTAGGATCTTTGGGCGTAGACAATAGAACTTGTGCATATCCTTCTAACACATGTTCTTCCACTTCATAACCAAGAGGATGAATCCATTTGGTTCTAGGTTCAAATACCTCCAAGCAAGTGCAATCTGTTTCTACCATGAAACATATGGTATCCTTATATTTTTCAACTATCTTCTCAGATAATCTGAACCTATTCTGCATCTTGATCCTAAATGTCTTGATATCCATATCCATGGCATCCCTTACACTGCTCTCTAAAGTGGCCTTAAGTGAAATCTAAGACATTGTGGGTTTGCTCCTATCTAGGTAAAGGTTTGCAACCTTTCCAACAATATGGAAGTACAAATAGATGATCAAAGATCCAAACCTGAATGTCTTTCTCCTGTCATGCTTGATGATTTGAATGTTTTTAATCAATTGACCGTGCAAGATCTGACATAGGTTGTATTGAGTGTTATCCTTCACCATTCTGATAGCTTCTAGGACTGTTGCTGCAGAGACACTTTTTAACCTACTTGCTTGCTGAAACTTATACCCAAGTATCATTGTTAGAAGTTTTATGTCATCTTCCTTGATAGGGTCAACTATCATCCCGCGCTTGTCACTTCTAGATAGGCAAACTTGTTCAACTTGCTTCTTGACATCCTTGCCAGTAGGAAGAACTGGTCCAGTTTTGGGAAGTCTAGTTAATTCATGGATTAGGTTTGTAGTGATGCACACATAAACCTCACCAATCTAATAAAGATCATCATTTATTCTTCTTAGCAAAATCTTCACCCATTCTGGCTCATCAAACTCATGCACATTTGAGTATTCAAAGATAGGGTTATCAATCAAGTGCGTGAACTCATCCTTGAATGTATAGTCAAGTTTCATCATAGATCCCATATGAGTGGCTATGCTGATATCTCCTACTATTTCTTTCTTATAGTAAATGTATGCACAGATATCTTCTATGTGAACAACACCTAGCGGGGTTTTGGAGAAAGCTCCTTCCACATCATCCAGTATGGATTTGAATGGATGTTTCTTGATTACAAATCTCTTCCTCTCTGCAATATCAAATACTACTAGAGCCACCATACTTACTTGGAAAATGCTTAAGTAGGGTTTCATGAAATTTTGAAATGGCGTGACTGTTAGGGTTCCATTCCAAACTTATTAACTATGCTTTAACTGCCAAATCTATTATGCTTCCGTGCTTATAACCATGAATCCATAGGCACATACTTAGAGGTGAGTATACTAGCCGCACAGGGGTCTTGAGCTAGAATAGCTCCCCCTAAGACCAAGAAGGTCTATTTAAGAAGAAGTAGAGGGTGCGTCCACTGTGGATGCATCAACTACTTTTTCAACATCATTGTCCTTCTTTACTTCAACCCAAATTTTGCTTGAATCTTCTTTTTCTTGAACAAACTTGACTTCTCCTTCTTCTTCAAATAGTGATTTCTTAGGATCCTCTTGCTTTTGAGTTCTGGATCTACAATACCTTGAGATGTGTCCATCCTTTCCACATGTGTGAAAAATTATAGGAGGTCTAATACTATTGTTCATCATGCTACACTTCTTTGTTGTGTGTCCATTGTAGTTACATATCTGACATGTAGTGTTCTACCAATTTCTTTGAGGTTGATTTCTCTGATTGTTTTGATTCTTTCTTCTTTGATTTTGCTGTGACTGATTTCTTTGATTTGTTCTGCAATGTATAGCCCTGTGACCAAATTTATTATAGGAGAACCAGTAACCATTAAAAGGTCTTACCTCTTTGCAATCTCTTTCCAAATGACCATGTTTGTTACATGCATAACAAGTTTTGTTAACTTTCTTGATTTCCCCTTTAGGTGGATCAGTTTTAATCTCTACAACATTTTCAATTTTCTTTTCTTTTGAAGATGCTTCATGAGCTTTCTTTCTTTCTTGCAATGAGTTGATTTCAATTTTTGCTACACTGTATCCAAGACCAGTAGTGTCACCTTTTTGCTTTTGTGCATTGAGCTGAGATTGAAGTGAATCATAACTTGTGTGGAGTTTATCAATCTTATCCTTTGCTTCTATTAATTCAGATTCCAATTCTTCTTTATGTTTTCCAATTCCAAGACTTTCATGTTTGCTTTCAAGAGTTCATCATCTAGTTTTTTGTTTTCTTTGATCTTTTCTTCAATAGCAATTTGACTGTCTGTTAGCTGTTCATCTAGATTTTCAATTTTATCTTTCAACGACATATTCTCTTCATTGATATTTTTGATCATTTTCCCTAAATCAGTTGTAGAACAATCTTTCAAATCTTTTCTTAATTTCTTGATAAGAATTTGTGAGCCATTGACTTTCAATCTAAGTTATTCATTTTCTTTTTTAGATCTATCAAGATCTTCAAGAGTTGCTTCAAGATTATTTTTCAAATGTTTTGCTTCTACTGAGTCCATGATCTCCTCAAGTGGTTAAACTTTCTTTCAGAGGACTAGAGCTCTGATACCAATTGTTAGAAACACTGAGAGGGGAGTGAATCACTGTTTGTCTATTTATTACTTTTCAGCAACTTAAACATAAATCAAACATACCTTCAATGAAGCTTAACATAAGAACTCATAACACATGATATGATTATGGAGAAACCTTGATCAGAGGAAAACCCTAGTGGGAATTAGTACCCACAAATATTGTACTAGTATAATGAACCTGTTAAATTTCCTTTGCCCTGTTAGAAGTAGTCTTTACAATATCAGTACAATGACCTGGTTAAAGGTCTAACCCTGTTAGGAGTCTTTTACAAAACCATGTTAAAGGTATATGGCTCACTGCCCAATAGGATGAAGACTACAACCTTCTGAAAGTTGATATACACTATATCAAAAGTAAACTGCTATGATGACACTGCTGTTTGATCACTTCCATGTATGTGCGAATGCTCTTAGTCTCTTAAAGAGCTATATCATATACTGACTTCATCATACTACTCTTCTATATCTTCCTCTTACATGATAATTGACACTTGTAACATAACTTTACATTGCAAACTTATATGTTCATATCCGAATAGGCGCGACCCAAAACAAGACTCTAGTCGGCCCTAAAAACAAAATACACAACACTTTTGAACAAGTCAACTCAAGTGTGTTTACAAAAATGCTAATTAAATTATTACAAACATATAATCAAAGGCACTTAGCCATTACATAACAAAATAATTCACGTTGATCAAAACACTAGTCGGTTTCCATGCTCTATCTTCTGGACTGCTGGTCTACTGATCTGTCTGTAACTTCTCTATACTATTGTTCCATACTATGCGTGTCTAGATGTAGTATTTACACATGTCATAGAACATATATCTGAACATGCATATGCTGACTCGATCTCTTGCACATGCGCTGATGTGCTGATCGTTGAATATCTCCGTCTGCCATGTTTCCAGACTTAGTCATTTTTCCTTCTGAGTTATCTTTGACAAAAATTTAGTATGACTTTGTTGTCATGGTGACAACACAAAATGAGTCATGCATCATCAGGAAGTCAACTTGACAACAGATTTAATTCATGAGATCTAGCTCTAGCCACATGATGAAAAATGCATCCACAATCCTCTCTAAATCTCATAATGTTTGAGTTGACTTCCTCTTTGTCTAGCGATCATGTGCAAACTGCACGATGAAAACAATATCGACCACCTACGCTTAATCTCTGAATCCATAAGATCATATTCCTTTCTTTCTAAGATTAATAGATAATAGCTTATGCCAAGTCTCCTAACCATAAATAATATGTTGTCTTCATTATGAGATTAGGAGATAAAGGCAAAGATAAAAGGCACATGACTTAAAGACACTTAAGTTACTTGATAAAAGTAACTTATAAATAGAATGCGGTCACAAGGGTCTAGGGTTTCTCATGGTAAAGACACAAAAATACTTAGGGTTTAAGGCATTCATCCATTTTTAGTACCACACTACTTGGGAAATAAACACTTTTAGAAAAAATTGATGGAACACTGGAACAAACTCTGAATTTTTGGGGCAAAGACTGATACTGGGAACAAAATTTTTAGCATGACTCAGAAAACACAAAATAGTCCCAACACTCATAAACTTATCTTAGCAATAAATCTTCTATGTTATCAACAAGTGAATTACGATCAAACAATAAAATAAAAAATGTCAAAACTATGAGCTTTGCAAATCATTAATGGACTCATATGACTCATCTTTATCAGCAATCCAATCTATCAACTATCAATCAATCAATCAATGAATCTTCAAATCAAACCATGAATTTTATTATACAGTGAGAAATATACTCAAAAATAGACAAATTATTCTTATATGATTCATCCATTCCTGAAACCAAACACAATCATGCATCAGAAAATTAAGAAAATCAAGGTATAGTAAACTGTTGACTAGGTTAGTCATGCCAGGCTATTATCAGTTTATATTTTGCAATTATGTTCTTATGATACTCAAGGATACCACCAAGTGATGAGAGTAGCTATGATGGATCATGATCTTGTTTTATTTCATTGTTATGTGTGGACTATTTCAATTTAATTATGGGGCAATGCTTATTCAATATAAATCTAGTAGGCGTTGTCACATATCAGGTAGCTAGGGAGTTCCACGATCTGAGCTTAACCCTAGAAAAGAATTGGACAATCCTTATCTGTTATCTACTTGTCTCTACCAATAAAATCATAGTGGTATAGAGATGATCTATATCTGGGTGCATTGGATTTTTTATCTTGGTTATTTAGAGATCATAGTGGTATCTAGATGGTCAATATCTAGGTACATTAGGTTATCTTTCTTTTCAAAATCAGAGATCATAGTGGTATCTAGATGGTTAATATTTGGGTGCATTTGATTCTCTTTCTTTTCAAAATTAGAGATCATAGTAGTATCCAGATGGGCAATATCTGGGTGCATTTGGTTCTTTTTAGTTTTCAGTTTCTCTAATCCTTATGTTTATCATAGATTATAGCGGTATCTAGATGATCAAAATCTAGGTGCATTGGATTCTCTTCCTTTTTTCATAAATAAGGTGCAATGATGAATAAAATTGGAAAACTCAGCAACAACTTGGTGTCACCACTCATGTCTTTCATTCAATCCATTTTATATCACAACCAATCTCTCACTAACTTTACTCTAACTAAACACATGCATTTAATAAGACATGTGGTACATTATAGGTTTGCATTCATTTATTTCATAAGAAATGAAAATAAAAAAATGCATACATCATCAATAGATCATATAGATATGCATTCATCATTTAAACCATCCTACATAAAAATATTAGTATCTAGGAAAGTAAAGATCATGCATCTAAGAGTCTGCATCATAGAATCACATCAATGCATATAAACATAAAGCATCTCATAAAGTGCATCAGCATATACAAAAGCATATAGAAATAAACTGCACATCATATAGAGTCATGGCATAAATAGAGCATCTCATATATCATGTGTCTGAGTACAATGGCTGGTTGCAAGTTTGACAAAAGAAGTTGATCAGCATAAATATAAATATCACTATATCAGGGATACAAATCATCAAGTAGAACATTAGAATATATAAGTACATCATCGCTACAAAAATGGTACATAAAAATACACAATGGATTAGGATAAAAGAGTATCAAGTGCAACCCTCACCCTCTTTGCTAGGTGGATGAGGGGGTGGCATATTAGGTCCTGGCCTCTGCTACTATAGATGGTCTCTAACCACAATACTTCTCTAGGACCTCTATGGTCTACTAGATCTCTGGGAAGCGGTATAACTGGGCACCCATTGTGTGGAATGAACAACCTCCTCATAGTGTCGGTACCAATAGTCTATCTCTCTCTGGGCCTCATGCCTTGATCTCCAAAATCTTTCAAGAACATCCCAATGGGACACATCCTATACACCATCACTAAATGCTCTAACCTCTGTGTGATATTGTCTCTCCCTATCATCAGTGGTTGTGACTCTTTCCTCCAAGGTGGTAGAACGTGGCTCTGTTGCTGCTAATTAACCACCATCAAAGATATGTAACCTCCAAAGTAAGCCTCTCTACCTCTGATAGATCATCATCCTATCCACCCATGGCTACATCCATATCACCCTCCTCTCCCCTCCCACTCAATCCCTCCTCCCCCCTCCCACTCAATCCCTCCTCCCAACTGCCCCACACAACCCAAGAGTCCTCATCACTACTCTCCCTCCTGCTAGTACTACTGCCAGTACTATTTCTACTAGTGGAAGAGATAGACCCTTAATCCTCAATCTCAACCTCCTTAGTCTCCAAATCCTCCATCTCCACATCTACCCTCTTCTCATCTCTCAGCTCCCCCTCTCCTCAACCCTCTCTACCAAGATAGCTCCTGTACATTTTCACACTCTCCTAACTAGCTGAGGTGATCCTTTCTCCTCTATCATCTTCTCCTCCTCTAGTATAGAACTCAAACCAACCTGCCTACTGAATCCATGCCCACCCCTAGTCCTAAATCTCCTACCATCACTAGCTAACCTGGGATCATCTCCATCTCCATCTCTATGCCCACCACCCTAACCACCATCCCTACACCACCCCTACCACTCTCTCTACCACCACCACCCCATCCACTATCCCTACCACCAACCTGTCCACCCCCACACAACCATCCCTCCCTCATCTTCATCTCTACTGAGCCCTCCTCATGATGGTACCCACAACAAGATGAGAAACATCAGTCAGAGAAATAGGTCATTCCTATAGCCACCATGTGTCAAACTATAGGATCATGCCTGCACAAAAACAATTTTAGTATCAGTACCATATGGATGATACATCATAAGCAACTAATTAAAAAATTATCTACAACAAATAGATCATAAAAGAGAGTATAGCATCAAAAATGAAAAAATAAATCTTTTACCTACATCAATAGTGGTTGATCGCTACATCCAAGAAGTAGGAAGAAGACCCATGAACCTAGTCCTCGCAGCATTAAGAGGAACTACAATACCCAAAAGAGTAATATCCCTCGACCGTAGGGAAAAGTAAGCATAATAATTTATCGCATCTCATCTCTCACCAAACTGGTGCAACACCCTATCACTATTGTGAAAATCAATCATGTGGATATGATCAATAACACACCCAATCAAGAATCTCCTCTGACAATAGAAAGGAAGGTGGATATCCTCTCCATCATGTTGATGGGGTTTTGTTGACCGAGTCTGCCAATAGTCATAAGTTGTCACCGGGTACCGGAGGTACCGGCCAACTCCGCCTGCAAAGGTTATTCAGAGAAGTGATATTCCCTAGGCCTTCAAGCACCTGGGTGTCAGGTCATGACGGTGCGGGGCTCGATTGGGAGAAGTGACTTTTCTCGAGGGGGATAGCTGGTTTTTTCAACTCGTTCTCTCCAGAGATTCAATGAGGTGAGGCTTCTCCTAGCGTTATATACTTAGAAAATAAAATGAAAAAAGATCCTGTAGGGTTAGAAGTACTTATCTAACTATATTTATGTTTAAAAATTCAAGACATCAATAATACTCAGATATACTGCACTAAATACCAAAGAAATACACAACCATTAGCTAGTATTTTATCAGTAGCAAGGGAAAAGAGGTCGTTAATTTATTTGACATATCAAAGCAGAAGACATAAAGAACATGAAACATAAAATACCATTAACTCAGAAGCATGAATGCCAACAACATCATTGCAAAGAATTCTCCCTTCTTCATTAATGTCTCTTCCAGCAAGAAGTGGTGCGTGATACAATGGTGGCTCCAGGAGAGCGTCTAACTATTGAAAATGGGACAATGGAGCATTAAGCTCTACAACTAGAATTAAAAATCACCTTTCTATTACTGCGGACAACAAAATCATCAATTTTGTTGACCCTTGGAAATGGGCCAGTCTGGCTATTTATACACATTCTCTTCTAACCCTAACCCTAACCCTATTTTACATCATGTTTGAATAAAATACAATATCTAGGGGCAGTACTACCTGCGCCACCCTACAGAAGACCTTGAGACAGAATAGGCCTAACATGCCAGAAGAATGAGACAAGAATATACAGTGGAAGAATCAGCCTCGAGAAGAGAGCCAGGAAGGAGAAGGAATAAATTAGGTCCCTAGGGATAGAGGCTACATGCCTCATAAATGGGAAGTGCAGTGCCCTATCTCTAATGCACCAGATGTAACTCTAAAATGGCACCTCGAAAAGACCATCTTGTCAAAAAATAAACTGCTGAGTCGACACCCCCTTGATGTAGCCAACCACCTTCTAACAGCTTTTATTAATTGCCCCTAAAAGTGATTGGTCAGCCTCGGGGACCGGGACACGGATCACTTTGAAAGAATACAAAATTTGAGATCTGAGACTCTGGGATCTAGGAACTTACATTCCCAAAAGAATAAAGAATACTAAATGTTTGGATTTTCTTAGGTGCCCAGAGAAAACCTATGGTTGTTTGTTATCATTGAAAGCCTAGAGGAGGCAGGAGATGCCATCTTCATCGATATCCTTTAGGCTCGCCCTTTGATACTTAGCCACCTCAATTTGTTCCCCCAAGTCTAAAACATTCTCCTTAAATTCATCAGCCATTTTTGCCATGTTGTGGCCACTAAGCACCATACAAGTTAATCTCATCATTTGAGCACCATCTATTCCCTCTGGGGATTGATATCGGTACTTCATCATTTCATAAAAAATCTCCAAAATTGAATCCTCTAGCGTGCACATATCTGTACTGAGGGGGCCAGCCTTGGAAGTCTTTGTTACAAAAGACTTGTATAAATTGAAAGAATATTTTACTGCATTGACCTTCTCCTGTAGAGTCCCCACTAGTTGCTTGGTTACCTCCAATGTGAGGTCAAGTCTGGAGTGTTGGGTCCTCACGAAATCAAAAGATTCAACCTTCAAAATTCCGGATTCAGAAACCATTTCCTCTCCCAAGCCGAGGAGCTCTTCAAGCTCTACCTTCCATGCTTGATAATTTTCAATATCACCCTCCCATAGGTCAATAAGAGTCTCTTCCTGGTGTAGAACATGCCAGGCTGCATATAAGTCTGGGAGGGTGGATACCAAGAAATGCCAGGTGTTTCCTATTTGCAGAGTGACCCACTTGTCAACTGCCTAGGCCTTCTTCTTCATTGTTTGTAGGGAGTCTATGTCGCTCTGTGATAGTGGATCTTCAAATGTGGAAGCCTCCAAAGGGGCAGTGTTGATAGGTCAGGCCAGCTCAGTAAGCAACCCCATAAGGTTTGCATTTTTCACCTTTTCTATTTTGAGCCTCTAGGCCTCTTTTTCATAATGGGCCTCCACTGCCCTAGGTGCCTCCTTTAGCAGGTCCACCTCACCCTATTTTCCCCTCTTCCCCAATGATACCTCTGCAATGTTGTAATCTCCAGGCTCTATGGTTGCTTCATTGGTGTCTGAGGGAGGTGTCGCCACAACAACAACTTTTTCTCCACCCAACCTGATTTGAAGAGTATGAACCATTTGGGCTTTCTTGGCCTTTGGTGGGTCCTAGACTTGAGCCATCATTTCATCTACGGAGAGATGAGTTCAGGGAGTGGATGGAGCCTTTCTTTCCTTTCTCTCTACTAACCACTGAGGCGGCAGGGGTGGCTTATTTTCTAAAGTCTATTCTCTTAGTTCTTCTTTGGTGCCCTACAGTTGCTCCTCCTTAGTGGTGTGGGCCTCATTCATCCCTTTGCCTATGTCTTCTCCTTTATCGGTAATATCCTCCCTAGCAACATCCATCTCCTCAGCCTTGTCCTCTGTATCTATTGCTTTGTCTAGACTTCTTTTGGCTTCTTTGGGGATTCCCTCTTCGTGTTTCTCTTCTTGTTTCTCGGCATCTACCGCCTGGGCTTCCTTTTCTATCGGCACATCCTTTGGTAATAGTGGAGGTACTAGGCCAAGATTTAAAGTCTGGGCCATGGTAATTACTTTCCCAAAGGTCGCTCCCAGGAGTGGCACTTGGAACGTGGCGGCTGGGGTTATGGTTATTCCCGTAGGTCCAATTCCCTGAATAGATTTCGTTTGTTCATTCTACCTTTGTTGGTCTACCCCTAGATTTTGTATCTCTGAAGCCTTGGAGGTGATCTCCGGCTCCACTTCCCTTTCCTCTTCTATTTGTTCTTCCTGCTCCTGTGTAGGCTCTTGTTTTGGTACTTCCTGTTCCATAGTTGGGATGTCTACCTCTGTTTGTCTAGTGTCCCCCTGCAGGTTCCCAAACTCATCAGTTGTAAAGACATCATCAAATTCCTCCTCCGAGGGAGGACTGGCCGGGACTTCGGCAGGCTCTGTTTCTCTTTCTAGCTTTGGAGAACTAGAAGAGAGGATCTCTACTTGTGGGGTCTGGGGCGTACCCAACCCTGGCTCTGCCTTAGGCTTTTGGTTAAGCCTCCTCTTTCTTCGGGTAACTAAGGGTGGCCCCACATCACTTATCACTGCTTGTCCTATTGGATCCACCCCCATCACCTTTACCATTAAGGCTGCTAATGATGGGAAGGAAGGGGGATGAATTATCCTGGCCATGAGTATTGGAGTGGCCAACCGTGTGATTAACTTCTCCCTCATTTGTTGGGATGCTGCCACTGACTACTTTATTTTTTTTTTATGGGGACTTCTTGCACAAGAGGGGTTGTATCTATTCATTTTTCTTTATCCACTACCTGCGAAGAAGTCCCAGTCCCCAGAGTTAATTTTGGTGCTACCTAGGCTACTCGACGGGCACTTTTAGGGCACACTTTCTTGAAGTATGTGTAACTTCGCTCGACCACCTCTTGGGTGAAGTCCTCAATTGTTGGCCCTTCTTGGGCATCCCAATTTACTGGTGGGAGGGTCATTGTATCGATCCCTTTTTCTTTGTACTAGGGATCGATCATGGGGCCAGTGTCTGAGAAGTCCTCTGGGAACCTCTAGAGATTCAACCTTTCCATCATGCCTACCATCATCTTGACGTAGTGCCAGCTCTGCACATCCATGTCATCCTGGAAATCTTCCTAGAAATCCTCCATATGGTAGTGATGGGGCTCTGAAGCTCAGGGAAGTGCCGCTGCAATCTTGCCGTGCAGATCAAAAATTTTCTATGTTAAGTAGAACTCCTTGAGGTTGTATCTTTTAAGCTTGTTATCCACCTCTTTTACGATGGTGAGGCTACATGAATATTTTCCAAAAGTGATTGGGAACAGAATATTGGTTACCTTCTTCAAGGAAAAGAAGGCATGCAACTCCATCATCTGCCTGTAGTATTCCAAGAGAACAGTCTTGTCCCCACAGTGTTTGGGCAACAAGTAGGGTTTCTCAGAGAAGCTGGTGACCCTAATATAAGTGTGCTATTGGAATTGGATGTAATAATATCCATAGATATGGAACAAATTCATCACCTCTATGGATAGGCAGTATCCTGCATCACAGGTGGGTGTGAGCAGGTGATAGTAAACAAACACATCGTTTACTCGACAAAAACTTGGGAAGCTGGCCTCTCACTGAACCTATGGGAAATGGTCCCATAGTGCCTTTTGTCCTAGGCCAATCCTGAGCATGCCATCTATAAGTAGCCCATAGGCATGGGGCCTCTACTGTGCCAGGGCCCAGAAAACATAAGAAGTCATGTAAAATTTCTTTTTCCTGGCCATTTGGAGGAGCTGGGAGTCGACATGGTTCGCAATTATAGCTTCCTAGTTGAAGTACCCTCCCTTGGTGGAGATGCCGAGGAGGAATTAATACATCCATGGAGAAAATTCCTAGGTAGAGGGTTGCCCAAAGACCCAAGACAACACTATCATTCCCATTTGAATGCTCTCTTTGAACTCAGACCTGGGAATTTCTATCTTCATCCTCTTAGGGTCCCTCTTCAGAACCTTGAGCCAGTGAATGTTCATGTATATCCAAGCAGCCTCCTCCAACTGCTTGAATTGGGCCAAGGCATCTGACCTTGTAACCACAGAAGGCTTGTCAAATTGAGGGATCCCCAAACCCGCCTAGAATTTGTCAGGGTCGAGGGATACCAGAGGAGTAGGGTACCCAGTGGGTTTTGCGGCTGCAAGCATAACAGCCTAAATAGAAGAGTTGTAATTGGCAGCCATCGTCAGAATAAGCTCCAGAGATTGTACAGAGCATGGGAAACAAGCCACCTTGAGAATCCCGGAGTCCTCGACATTGATGGCCAGCTTATCTCCAGCCTGTCAATGGATGTACATCATTTTAACTAAGGCCTACATTTTTGGCCATGTCCCGATGCTAGTGTCGGTAATAAGTTTAACCTTGGACTTGATCTTTGAGCCCATGATAACAATATCCTACAAAAACTTCATGGTTAGGGGAAACTTTTCCAGGGCCCTTTCTATTTTGGATTTAACAACCGCTCTGGTAGCCGTCGTGGAAGGTAGCTCTGGAATTCCAGGTGGTGAGGATGCAGATGCTTCAAATATGTTTGGAAGTGTACTCTGGAAACCTACAAGGCAAAGTGACCATCAGAACACATTAAAAAATAAATACTCTGGGGTCTGGAGATATTACCACCGTGATGCCTACTTTTCCTGAAAATTTAGTTTCATTCAAAAAAAACCCGAAAAGCACACACATTAAGATTGATTGAACATTTGGGTCCAAGAATTTTATCGCATTTTGTATGGACATAGGATGGATGATGGTAGGAGACTCAAAGCTCAGAGAAGTAACCGTTGGTTAGGGTGTGCAAAAAGGTAAACTGTTAGGCCCACGTGGGCACCACATGTATAGGTAATAAATAGGAGTTATGGTGATGACGACGGAGCCAACTGTCCAAATGCACAAAAAGTGAAGGCCTCTTGGATAAATTTAAATGCATGCATGGGATATAAATGAGGGCTTGGCTGGTTTCACAAAGGAGAGAGAAAACTACCTGTTTGAAACTGATCGAGAGCCGAGTTTCAAACAGGTGGTATTCTACTCTGAAATGAGCTTATGGGCAGAAAACTAGCGACACAGGCAACTTGACCATCTTTCTAAGCTATCTAAAAGGATATACATAAGATATACATAGTATTCAAGGGATATATACATGGGGAATAGAAGGATATACAACAAATATATATGAAGATTTACACATATACACCGCGAAACAACATCCGTGGGAAACTAGGCAAAGCATGAAATATATACAACTTTCTACATTATTTACAAGCCAACCACACCTGCACAGAGGGTGGACAACCCTTTGGTAGAGCCGACCCACCAACGGGTGGCAAAACCAGAAAGAGACAATGAACAAGACCAAAGGAAGCAAAGACAACCACAAAAAATAGAGAGGGAACACACCAGGCAGATGAGAAACTGACAGGAAAATGGACACCAGACCTGAGAATGCGAAAAGGAGAAGGAAAGAAGTGACCATAGAAGCTCTGCAACAGCTATAGCTACCAAACAATCACAACCCGCCACTATGAGGCACTCACAATCACCTGAAAAGGATGGAAGTATTTAGCTCTGATTATCGTTAACTCTTTACAAATTGCTCTAAAATTGCTCTGAGTGTGTGAGTGTTTTAATCACGATAAATGTGAAAATGATAGATAACTTCTATTTATACCCATGGTAAAAAGGCAATCCACCTCCTTCCGGAAATCTCTAGATAGACAAACCTCCAGACCTCGGGCCTGGGGATTCCCCACAATGATCACCTTAAGAACATCATGGCAAAGAATCTCGGAGTCTGGAGTCAGGCTCCAAACAAAGAACAACCTCTGGGACCGGGGTCCTGGAGATGAGAAACCAAACAAACAAAACATGATAGTAGGGAAGAAAACCCTGGAGAAAGAAAACAAAAGGGGAAGGATGAGGCGAGAACCACAAGCAAAAGTAGCAAAAGAAAAAAGAAAAGAAAGAAAAAAAAAGGGGGGACCCAAAATTTTGCACACAAAATGTATGGACGGGGATGCAGGGCATAACACATCCCAAATAGTACAATCCTTGTAAGGGATCCAAATGAAATAGGGCATCATGTCTAACTACTACCTCCAATACATCAAATGCCCCATATGGGAATAAAACAATGACTCCATAATACATGAAACCATAAGGTCTCCCAACAAGAATATCATGTTCTCCTAAAGGCCTGCAGACAACTATGTTCTCCCACGCCCATATCTGAAGTAAAGTGGAACCACATCCAAGTGACTTACCATCCTGGTAAGCCACATAGAACATATGATAATACATATGTGAAAGAATACATGGACCCCGTGAAAAAATATCATGGTCTCTAACCATACTCTCAAGTACAGTGCCAAACCCAACTGAAAATACATGGTGGAGACGGTCAGGATAGAGGATCCCACATATCAGTCTACCAAGAAAGTTAGTTAATCTAACCAACCCCATGCCAAACCTATACCACTAGATATCATAAGGATCAGCCATACCTAACTGATCCTTTGGCAAACCAGTCAACTCAGACATAGCTATAATACCAGAACCATGACCATACTCTATAAGAGAACCCTGAATAAGAATTTGCAGGATGTGATTCACAACCTCCAAAGCCATGGTGCACTCCCCAGCCAAGAAATGAAACATGCATATATCAGAGTGTCATCTCTCAACTAAAGAAAAGATCATACCCCTATTGGTCATTATCTTAGGAACATAGGAAATCTAATATAAACCTAAATGCCTAAGAACATCCCTCTCATCCTCAGAAAGTTGGAATTGATATAATAGACCTACTAGTCTTGACTCCTAGCACAATAGAATAGTTCTAGTGAACTACAAAGAACAAAGAATAGTTACCCATCAGTGTAAGGATAGAGCATGAATAAGACAAATGCAAAAAATAACTAAGAAGGCAACTTAATAGAGAGATTGCGGTAAATAATCAGCAAATGCGGTACTTTTATAACGATTGAAAGATACAAATGGAAAATGTGGCCCTCAATTAGAAATTGTAATATTAAATACTGACAAATGTGGCTTACTTATCAATTGCGACAAGAAAATCACAATTACGGCACCTAATCTGTAATTGTGGCAAAATTGTGGATGATTGCGACACTTTTAAAATTACCATCTAAATTCAATTGAACAAAAAAATAATAAATGCAAGAAATAAATGCACATGGTATAAGATACTCACTAGACCTCCTATGCCAACTAAATGACAGAAGGTATGAACTTGATCTGACATGTGTAGGACTCCCAGAAGGACCACCATCACTGGAAAACAACTCAAAACACAGATAAAACTAAAGAAAAGCTCACCAGAAGATCAAGAGATCCAAGAGTGCAAAGTGAAAAATGAATGGCCCTCCAAGATATTTATAAGTGATTCAAGGAAACCCTAATTCCTAAAGGATCCCTATTTCATCTTCCCAAGCCCTAGACTTTTGCACAGCTCATATTAGGAGCATTTTTTAACTATTTTCACAAGTGATCATATGCCCAGATAATCATTTTGTAGTACCAACAAATTGATGCTCCTGTCGTGACTTTTCACTCAAAACTTTTGAGGGGGCATAAATACACTTGTTATTTCCAGGGAAAGCTAGAACAGGATCAAAATAGAAGATTCTTTGAAATGCCACAAGACATAATGCATCAAAGAGGGGAAAATGTAGACACCCTAAAATGGAGAGACTTGCAACTTTACATTAAAAACACTAATTTTCATCTATTAATTAATAGTTTTTAATCATTAATTAATCATCTATTTTATCCTAAATTAATTCCTCAAATCATTTAATCATATCCCCAAAATTAATTAACTAATTAATTTTAATTAATTAATTAACCTTAATTGATTAATCTTCATTAATTAATTAAATTAAATTTCCTATAGTTTAAAATCAAATATTAAACTTATTAATTAATTCTTCTAATTGAATTAATTTCATTAAATTCATTTAATTTTATTTAATCATTCTATTCTAAATAAAAAATAATTCAATTATCTCACATGTTGAACACTTTAATTACAAAAATAAATTAAATATTCAATTAAATCCTTTCTTTTGTTCAAAGCAGAGAACTCTTGATCAGATCTTTGATTGCATAAATTCCTCCACCTACCTCTTCAGTTCAAAAATGTAACTCCAAATTACCTCTTCACTTCAAAAGGTAACTCATAATCAATTGTTTAGTTAACTAAACATTATCTCCTCTCTCCAAGTTGAAGAGGTGGAGTTTACTGATGGCTTCTCTAGTTCCCTTTGATCTCAACCATTCATCCTCTAATATCTAGGATTGATCTCAACCGTTCATATCATTTCCATAATCTATATAACCAACCCTTCACAACCTTTGAAGGATCCAGGATTTCAAGCTTTTGTGCACCCTTACTTTGTAGAATTATTGCTAGAAACATTCAAAGAATTCTTGTGATCATAATCGATATCATTTTCTCAACACTCCCAAGTCATAGATGTTGCTAATACCAATACTGAGCACCATACACACTAGCATTTTAGAAGGACTAGAGAGAAACAATAGAATCTTGGAGCTTAGTTGGTTTGCATTTGTGAGGCCTCACCCCGGACCCCATCGTAGCTTTCCTTATTTTTTCTTATGATAGACTTAGCTCATGATACATTATATTTTGATGCACTATGCACCTTATGGATTTTATGGTTTATGTCATGGTTTGATCATTTTGGATGTTGGATAGATGATACTTTATGATGCACCTTATGGACTATATTATGTTTCTATTATGGACATTTATTTTTGAGACAATTTATTTGGAAAAAATATTATGGTTATGTTATGGGTTATTGATGAAATGAGAATTATTAGAAATGGCTATTAAATTTAGATATCATGCAATGTGAATCTTACCTTATGTTATATGCTTAAATGAAATTATTATTTCTTGTGATCTTAAATAATAAATTTAGTATGTTGATTTTCCCTTAAGTTTGAATATTGCTTATTTCTTTAGGATGTATATTTATCTCCTCAAACTACTGATATTTGAATTGAGTGCGTAGGTATGAGACCATGGTATTTAATCCAGGGAACCAAAAATAGGTATATGTGAACTCAGTTTAAGCCAAGGTTCTGTCTAATGAGAGACAAGACCTTATTGTATTTTAATTTAATTTGTAAACGTAAATGGTTGATTTTTGGAATGTTTTCCTTAAATGTATTTCATATTAATTTTCCTTGTGATTATGCCCAAGTGGATATGAAATGGTCTAGTGATGTGTAAATGTTTGTGTGTGTGTGTCACTTGACACTTGCGAATGTACTTAAGGCCATGACATGTCAACTTGGGAATGGTTGTCCACCTACCTAGGTAAGTACATTAGTGAATCCCCATATGCATACCTTGGTTTGGGAGATGGAGGTGTGGTCATTTCATTTGAATTTCGTAAGTACCCTTGTAGTGGATTTTTGGAGGGGTTAAAAAGAGCCTAGGGGAGTGTTGGGGTCTTTTTTAGGTAGCCCACTTGTTATACCAATAGGTAATGGCTATTTTAACCCTAGGATAGCCTCTGGTGGACCAAGAGACCCTTCCAAAAGTTGTTTTTCCAAGTTGGACGAAAATCAACTTTTGGTAGGCTTGATCTTGGGTAGACCACTTTCCTTTTTGATGCTAAGACCATACTCACCTTTTTGAAGTTCCCTTTTTGGATTGATTTTTAAGAAGGTTGTAAGAGTTTAGGGAAGAGAGACCAATTAGAGGGCTTTCCTTCTCCCCATGAGTTTCTAGTGGCTTTTTAATGGGGACTCTCCATGTTGGGGAGTTTGAACACCCACTCTATAACTTAGAGACTTAGCTAGAGTTGGTGACATTGGAAAGAGGACTTAGGTTAAAAGGGAGCTCTTCTAGAACTTTCTTACCATAAGCTTGTATCTAGGTTGGTGGACATTTTTCATCTCATTTCTTTTTCTTTTTTTGTGTATGTAAGAAAGATGAATGTGGTGTGTTTTGTATTAAGTATTGTAGTTATGTTTTTGTAGTCAATTTTATGTTTTGTGAAGTATGTGTTTTTCTTCTTTCTTGTAAATATTGTTAATGGGAGTCTCAAGGATCACTCCCCCTTGGGAGGGAAGAGAAGCCTTGGGGGTGGAGGTCTTTGACAGCCCTTGGTGTAGAGTCTCTCCTCAAGGAGGAGAGGGAAAAATCATGGAGTATGGGCTCTATGAAGCTATCACTGGTTGTTGTTTCTCTTGGGGGACATAAGGAAATTTTGATGGATTTATGGGTTTGATATTGAGATGAAATTTATCTTTTTTGTAAGTCATAAGAGGGCTTGATTATAGAATTTTTGGGATTGGCCTTCTCCCTTGGGTATTTGGTCCACTTCACCCCAATTTAGGGTCCTTGTGTGACCCTTTATGATAGCCTTTGGTTTGGGAGTAAAATGTGAGTTGTCTATGTCTCCTTGTATTGTTATTTGTTAGTTTATTTGTTACCCACCTTTTTTTAGTTCTCAAAGCTTGGCGGTGGCCTCATAAGAGGCCTAGGTTGGGTTGTGATCAACCCATGGTTTCTTGTGTTTCCTTTGCTTGTGTTGCAGATTTGTAAAGCTTGGAGCTACCTAGAAGTTGTACTACTAAACTTGGAAGAAAAGGAGCTATTCATTTAAGCATATCACTATAAGTTCATGTAATGGCTATGAGGAAATATTAGAAATGTGATTAGAGAAAGAAAATGTAAAGAGCCATGTGGCTGAGGTCTAGGTGTTCTTGTGACATTGGGAATGTTCATTTTGTTGAAAGCTTTCATATTTTTAGTAATTATGATCTTGAATTAAATAAGGATACTTTCTTATGTCTAGAGCTATGTAAAATGGATCTTGATATACTCTTTGAAAATAGAAAGCATGTATGTGATTTGAAAACACTTGTCATTTAAATTTCTTTATGGCATATTCATTTAGTTTCTGCAAACTTGGAAGTTACAGATAAGAGAAAAGTATCTTAGAGAATTAACCTAGTTTATTTGTATGTTACAAGTGACAATAGAAAAAAAAAGGAAGAGAGACAACAATAGTTTATATTTAAGACATAAATTGTATTCTTTTACTTTAGTGTTATATCTAAGAAAATATGTTTTCAAAAAAAAAAGATGTATCCCTGATTTCTTTTCTAGAATGGTAGTCTAATATCTAAATAAGGGAAAAATAAAAATAACTAAATATGTTAATCTTATTTGCATTCTGTTATATTACATATATATATATATAGAAAGAAATATACCAAAATTTAAAACCTGATATTTCTATTTAAGTTCTGATCCTTTTTTTTGCATCATATATATATACATATATATATTTAATAATTAAAAAACATGAACTAAATTTAAAAAAAAAAAAAAATTGGGTGCGATTTTTTTTCACCCCCTGACTTGGGAAGGGCTCGGCTGCAACCCGTGGTCGAAACCATTGGGAAGCAGCTCTTCTGCGACCCATGGCTGAAGCCACAGTGAAGTAGCTTAGTTGTGACCCATGGCTAAGGACGTCGGGGAGTGGCTCCACCGTGACCCTAGGCCGAAGCCACTGGGTGGGAGCAGGCCTCCTACCCTCAATGAAAATAACGCAACGCCCCCCCAATGCAAACAAATTATGATGTATATATATTTTTTCTATAAATAAATATATATACAGTGCTTGTATATGTATTTATTTATAGAGTATATATGCACTATGAATACCTCCAGCCATGGACTCCATACCTGCAACATATTACAAACAAAAAAGAAAAGAAAGCTAAAACAACTCCTAGGGTTTCTAGGAAGAAATGGGGAGAGAAAAAGAAGGCAAGAAAGATGAGAATAATGTTTTTTTTGTCATCTCTCTTTTGCTCGAATTAGGGTTAGGGATTCAAGGAGAGCTGACTTTCCTTTGGATAAAAAAAAAAAAAATTGGGAATGTTTTTAAATAATTTCCTTGGCGGGGGGGGGGGGGGGGGGGNGGGGAGAATTCTTATAACCCTGTCATCATATTTAAAAATTTGAAACCTCATCCCTTTTCAGCTTAATTAAAACTATACCTTGGGATATTTTGTATTATAAAAAGATCCTTATTGTTTGAATTTTTTTCTTCTCTTGTCTTATATAACTATGATAACATTGTCAAATTTATTAGAGATTTAGATAATATTAAAATGAGTCATACCATAGAATTAGATGGAAATAGAAGGATGGAAGTTCTACCTAGTATTGGCTGATAAATTTTAAGTAACCTACTTTATTAATTAGTAAATTCCTTAAGATTGGATTATTAATAAAATAAAGCAATAAATGGGCCATTGGTCTTATTATCGTATATGCAAGCCTTTTTTTTGAAATTAAAATTAAAATGGTTATTCACTAGCAAATAACAAGATAACTAATATTCTAAACATGGTAGTAATTGAATAGTATTTATTAGAGGAAAAGTTTAATTAAGATTCAAAAATTGTATTAGAGAGATGGATTAGTAATTTAGGGGTTACATAATTAAATATCCAATTCAGAATACTTCAAATATTAATAAATAATTGTTGATATAAGTACCCAACTCGTTAATGTTATTTTTATGTGGCCAATATATGTGGCCAGTATATTGGTCATTGTAAAAATAATATTACAGTTCAACTATTTAATGTAATTTCCTTAGTGAGATGTAGGAAGATTGATGTAACTAGTAACTTGTTAAAGTATTTAATTATCTTCTTTTAAGCAATCTTAGGGAGAGTTCTTCTCTCACATCATCAAACTCTATTAAGACTTCAGTTAACCTTAAGTGGTACCCTTGAGCAACTTAACTAAGTAGATTGGCATTGAGATGAGGGATGTTGACATGCGGTCATGATTCCCCTTAACCCTACACTTGATTCTTGTAAATGCCACCCTATTTCTCTAACTGAGTAATCATTGTCTTAGCTTAGAAATCTTGGTAAACATCTTAATTTCATTCTTAAGAATTTAATTAACCTTTCAAAAAATAATTATGTTTTTGGGCGTAAAATTTTGGGCATGACACTTGGTATCAGAGCCACATTTCAACATTGAGACCTTAAACCCACAATGTTTCACCAATTTTAACACTTCATTTTCAACACTATCAGACAAATTGAACACTTCATTTTCAACACTATCAGACAAATTGAACTTAGAATTAACAATCGCAACAACTTTAAAATATTCTTTTCAAACTACAACATTACTTTCAACTTATACCCTTTCATATTTGTGTAGGATGCCTTCGATAATGCAGCAAGCTCACGCGCATAGATGAGGCCATAAGCGTACCCCTCTAGTATGAGTTCAAATAGAACAAGATGTAGGGGGTGCTAGAGAGGAACAAAGACCTCCTCTTGAACAACCCCCCAACCCCAACCATGATGTACTAAATTCCCTTCAGGATCTGGTTGGAATCATTTTGGACAAGATGCCACAGGGAAATCAACAGGCAGGACCAGGGGGTGTAATGCGTGAGTGCAATAGGATTCCCCCACCTAGGATTGTGGAGGAGCAGGCTAACCATGAGGGTGAGTCAATACAGATGCCACCTCTAGAGGCAGTGGTTCTAGCTTACAAGAGGGTACCTCGTGACACAGGGGACCACATCAAGGAACTAATACACCTTACCCACCACCTTTTTTAGGAGCCACGAGTGGGAGTGAGGCTGAGGCTTTTCTTTTGAGCCTTGAGAGGTATTTTAGATTGCGCCCTTATGGGAGAAATACAAGGGCATGCTTTTCTATCCACTTTTTGGGAATATCAGCAGCTATTTGGTGGAGGATAGAAGAGTTAAAGGGAGATATGGCTATTGACACCCTCACTTGGAGCACATTCTTAGAGAGATTTATGGACTGTTACCTATCTGATCACTATAGACAGTGATGGATAGATGAGTTTCATGATCGTCAGCAGAGAGGACTCACCATCACACAGTACGAGTGTAAGTTCCTTGAACTTCTACCATATGTAGATTATATGAGAGATGAGAAGATCAAGGTCAACCACTTTGTAAGAGGGTTGAATGCATCTATATTTGGTTTAGTGCACATGGAAGCACCAGGGAACCTTTGAGAGGCTATGGAAAAGGCCTTGAATGCTGAGGAGATTCAAGGTAGGGGATAGGATGCACGAGATCGGTCTCAGAATTGAAATACCATACCACAGAATTTAGGGTATCATAAATCACATTGGAAAGGTAACAATAATCAATATAATAATAGACATTCATCAGGGTCATACAAACCCCCTCCACCTCAGCAGTAGTCACATCAAGCATAGCAACAGAAAACTCCTCAGGGGTAATAGGCCTCCAAGCCCAAATAGTGGCAGGCACAGGGTCCTAGAAGGGACCCGAGATCCCAGGCATCTTCTACAGCCCCAGCTAGAACTTAGCAGTCCTCCAAGGGTGGTTTTAGTGGTTCTAGTAGGATAGGGGGCTCACAGTTCTCTAGGCCCCAAGGTACCCAGTTTCAGACAAGAGGGCCATGTTATTCTTGTGGTGCCATGGGGGACTTAGCTATGGACTACCTCAGGGGGGTGTTCAGTGCACTACAACATCAGAGCCCATGGTTGGAGATATGGGTAGATCCCATAGAGTTTTCATAGCAGTTGACAACCACCAAGCATAACATTAGGCTACTATGATTGAGGCTTCAGGTATGATTAGAGGTAACAGATTTACTATTCTATTTGATTCAGGTGCTATAGATTCTTTTGTTTCTTCATTGGTTGTGGAGCGTTGTGGGCTAGTGGAAGCTAGACAAGAAGTTAGTTGGGAGGTAGTGTTATCCTAAGGTTCTAGAGTACCCGTCACTTCCTTAGTTAAGGATTACTAGATTTAGATTGGTACCATGACTACTATAGCAGATCTATGTATCACACCTCTTGGGTTCTATGTGATAGTACTTGGCATGGACTGGCTTTATGCCCATAGGGCCAAGCTAGATTTTCGTTATAAGAAGGTGGAATGTTTAGATGATAACAGAAGTACTATAGTTATTCTAGGGGTACAAAGGGTGGTATCCATTCATATGGTTTCCACTATGCAGCTTAAGTGGTGCATGCAAAAGGGTTGCCAGTTATTTTCCATCACTATTAGTGATAGAGAAGAAGGAGAGGAAAATGAAACCTCCCTTGATGATCATCCTATGTTACAGGAGTTCATAGATGTGTTTCCTTCAGAATTACATGGTATGCCTCCCCATAGACCCGTTGATTTCCATATAGATCTTGTGCTAGGAGCTGCACCAATAGCTAGAGCACCATACATGATGTCTCCAAATGAGCTTAGTGAGCTCAAGATTTAGCTAGAGGAGCTCCTTGAGAAGGGGTACATACGACCTAATGTCTCTCCTTGGGGTGCACCATTTATCTTTGTCAAAAAGAAGGATGGTTATCGTAGGTTGTGTATAGATTATCGACAATTGAATAAGTTAACCATTAAGAACTGGTATCCATTGCCTAGGATTGATGACTTGCTCGATCAATTACAAGGTGCCCATGTGTTCTCCAAGATAGATCTTAAATTAGGGTACCATTAGTTGAGAATTGTGGAAAGTGATATCCATGAGATAGCTTTCCAAACTAGATATGAACATTATGAGTTCATAGTTGTACCTTTTGGTCTTACGAATGCCCATGTTGTATTCATGAGCCTCATTAATGGGGTATTCTACACTTTCCTTGACAGGTTTGTGGTTGTGTTCCTTCATGACATATTGATATATTCTTGTAATGAGAAGGAACGTAAGGAGCACTTGAGGTAGGTATTATAGTGTTTGAGGGATAATCAGTTGTATGGCAGCTTGTCAAGATGTGCATTTTTCAGATTAGAGGTCAAATATTTAGGTCATGTTATATTAGGTGATGGGATCTCAGTGGACCCATCAAATATTGATGTCATTATGAATTGGGTGGCACCTACTACTGTGACTGAGGTTAGGAGTTTCATGGGTCTCGCAGGTTATTATAGACATTTTGTTAAGGGTTTATCTAGAGTGGCTCATCCTATCACATCCCTTTAGAGAAAGGGAAATAAATTTGAATGGATAGAGAAGTGTGAGAGGGCCTTTCAGGAACTCAAGAGAGCACTTACCAGTGCACCTATTTTAGCAGTGCCAGAGCCATCAGTAGATTTTGTGGTATGCACGGATGCCTCCTTAGATGGTATGGGGGTAGTACTTATGTAGGGTAGGAAAGCTATAGCACATGAGTCTAGGAAACTTAAGACTCATGAGATCAATCACCCGACCCATGACCTTGAGCTTGTGGCATTACTGCATGTATTAGTAAGATGGCGACACTTCCTCTTAGGACATTGATCTGAGCTTCATTCAAACCATCAGAGTTTGCAGTATACATTCACTCAGCTGAACCTTAATGCTAGGCAGAGGAGGTAGATGGAGTTCTTATGTGAGTATGGCTTTGATATCCATTATATGAAAGGGAAGGAGAATGTTGTCGCTGATGCATTGAGTAGAAGGTGACACGATTTATCATCCATCATCACTGGTACATATTTGAGAGATTGTATACTACATCATTTGTAGGAGGATGAGTTGTATGTAGAAGTTTTTTAGTTGATCTGATCTCAGAGACCCCTTGTGGGGATATTTTAAGAGTATTCCTCAGAGCCCAATGGACTATTACATCATAAGGGACGCATCTATGTACCTTCTTCTGGGGATTTGCATAATACCATTATGCTAGAGACTCATAGAGCCCCTTATGCAATGCATCCTGGGGTTAAGAAGATGCATGCCAATTTGAGGTAGCTATATCATTGCTCGGGTATGAGGCAGCACATTTTAGAGTTAGTAGCCTGATGCCTTGAATTCCAAAGGGTTAAGGTAGAGCATGGTCATCCTGGAGGGCTTCTTCAGCCTCATGAAGTACCTATGTGGAAGTTGGATGTTATATCCATGGATTTCATTGTTGGCCTCCCTATATCATCTCATTTCCATGATGCCATCTTGGTAACAGTTGACAAGTAGACCAAAGTTGCCCACTTCTCACCCATCCATACCACTTTTACAGCTCCAGTAGTGGAACAGGTTTTCTTGAGAGATATTGTTAGACTGCATGGCATCCATTAGAAGACCATCTTTGATAGGGATTCTCTCTTCATATCATCATTTTGGAGGGAATTAAAGATGGCCTTGGGCACCAGGCTTAATTTTAGCATAGCTTATCACCCATAGATAGATGGTCAGACAGAGAGATTCAATCAGGTACTCAAGGATATACTCCATATGTATGTTATGGACCATCAGGTCAAGTGGGAGGAGTATCTAAATTTAGTAGAGTTTGCCTATAATAATGGGAATCATTCATCCTTGGGTATGCCATCATATCAGGCCCTCTATAGTAGACCTTGTAGGATACCTTTGAGTTGGCACAGGATTGAGGATAGGGTAACCATTGGGCCATAGCTAGTGCTAGAGATGGAGAAGCAGGTAGCCTTGATTAGGCAGCATCTTCTAGAGGTGCAAGATCGACAGAAGAAGTATGCTGATACAAAGAGGACAGATTGGGTCTAGATGGTCAAAGATAGGGTCTTCTTGAGAGTGCAGCCTCATAAGAGTCCAATCCATTTTAGAAAGGGCTCTAATATTGCACCTAAATTTGTGGGGCCAATTGAGATATTGGAGAGGATAGGACCAGTTTCCTACCGTCTATCCTTGCCACCTAGCCTATCACACATCCATGATGTGTTTCATGTTTTTGTTTTGAGAAAATATATTTATTGTGAGTCTCACATGATAGATTGGGATTCCTTACAGGTGGAGTCAGACGGGTAGCTAGCATTGGAGCCTATCCGCATTTTGGCATGTCGAACGCTGGACCTTCATGGCCGAGACCTGGACTAGGTTAGAGTTCAGTGGGATTGCTATGATGAGGTTACAACTTCATGGGAGGACACAGCGCAGATGAGAGCACATTATCCCCATCTTTTTGATGAACTCTAGGAGGAATTCCAAGCCTAGGGGGAGGATGTGAGGACTCACCCCAGACCCCATTGTAGCTTTCCTTATTTTTGCTTATGATAGACTTATCTCATGATACATTATATTTTGATGCACTATGGACCTTATGGATTTTATGCTTTATGTCATGGTTTGATCATTTTGGATGTTGGATACATGATACTTTATGATGCACCTTATGGACTATATTATATTTCTATTATGGACATTTATTTCTGAGAAAGTTGATTTGGAAAAATATTATGGTTATGTTATGGGTTATTGATGATATGAGAATTATTAGAAATGGATATTAAATGTAGATATCATGCAATGTGAATCTTACCTTATGTTATATGCTTAAATGAAATTATTATTTCTTGTGATCTTAAATAATAACTTTAGTATGTTGATGTTCCCTTAAGTTTGAATATTGCTTATTTCTTTAGGATGTATATTTATCTCCTCGGACTACTAATATTTGAATTGAGTGTGCAGGTATGAGACCATGGTATTTAATCCGGGGAACCAAACATAGGTATATGTGAACTCAGCTTAAGCCAAGATTGCATCTAATGAGAGACAAGACATCGTTGTATCATAATTTAATTTGTAAACATAAATGGTTGATTTTGGGAATTTTTTCCTTAAATGTATTTCATATTTATTTTCCTTGTGATTATGCCCAAGTGGATATGACATGGTCTAGTGATGTGTAAATGTTTGTGTGTGTGTCACTTGACACTTGTGAATGTACTTAAGGCCATGACATGTCAACTTGGGAATGGTTGTCCACCTACCTAGGTAAGTACATTAGTGAATCCTCATATGCATACCTTGGTTTGGGAGATGGAGGTGTGGTCATTTCATTTGATTTTCATAAGTACCCTTGTAGTGGATTTTTGGAGGGGTTAAAAAGTGCCTAGGGGTGTGTTGGGGTTATTTTTAGGTAGCCCGCTTGTTATACCAGTATGTAAGGGCCATTTTAACCCTAGGATAGCCTCTGGTGGACCAAGAAACCCTTCCAAAATTTGGTTTCCCAAGTTGGACGAAAATCAACTTTTGGGAGGCTTGATCTTGGGTAGACAACTTTCTTTTTTGATGCTAAGACCATACTCACCTTTTTGAGTTTCCCTTTTTGGATCCATTTTTAGAAAGTTGTAAGAGTTTAGGGAAGAGAGACCAATTAGAGGGCTTTCCTTCTCCCCATGAGTTTCTAGTGGCTTTTTAGTGGGGACTCTCCATGTTGGGGAGTTTGAACACCCACTCTCTAACTTAGAGACTTAGCTAGAGTTGGTGACATTGGAAAGAGGACTTAGGCTAAAAGGGAGCTCTTCTACAACTTTCCAACCATAAGCTTGTATCTAGGTTGGTGGACACTTTGCATCTCATTTCTTTTTGTTCTATTTTGTGTAAGAAAGATAAATGTGGTGTGTTTTGTATTAAGTATTGTAGTTATGTTTTTGTAGTCAAGTTTATGTTTTGTGAAGTATGTGTTTTGATTCTTTCTTGTAAATGTTGTTAATGGGAGTCTCAAGGCTCACTCACCCTTGGGAGGGAAGAGCATCCTTGGGGGTGGAGGATTTTGACAGCCCTTGGTGTAGAGTCTCTCCTCAAGGAGGAGAGGGAAAAATCATGGAGTATGGGCTCCATGAAGCTATCCTTGGTTGATGTTTCTCTTAGGGGACATAAGGACATTTTTATGGATTTATGGGTTTGACATTGAGATGGAATTTATCTTTTTTGTAAGCCATGAGAGGGCTTGATTATAGATTGTTTGCGATTGGCCTTCTCCCTTGGGTATCTGGTCCACTTCACCCCAATTTAGGGTCCTTGTGTGACCCTTTGTGATAGCCTTTGGTTTGGGAGTAAAATGTGAGTTTTCTATGCTCCTTGTATTGTTATTTGTTAGTTTATTTGTTTCCCACCTTTGTTTGGTTCCCAAAGCTAGGGGGTGGCCTCATAAGAGGCCTAGGTTGGGTAGTGAGAAGCCCATGTTTCTTGTGTTTCCTTTGCTTGTGTTGCAGATTTGTAAAGCTTGGAACTACCTAGAAGTTGTAGTGCTAAACTTGGAAGAAAAGGAGATATTCATTTATGCATATCACTATAAGTTCATGTAATGGCTATGAGGAAATATTAGAAATGTGATTAGAGAAAGAAAATGTAAAGAGCCATGTGGCTGAAGTCTAGGTGTTCTTGTGACATTGGGAAAGTTCATTTTGTTGAAAAATTTCAGATTTTTAGTAATTATGCTCTTGATTTAAATAAGGATACTTTCTTATGTCTAAAGCTATGTAAAATGGATTTTGATATACTCTTTGAAAATGGAAATCATGTATGTGATTTGAAAACACTTGTCATTTAAATTTCTTTATGGCATATTCATTTAGTTTCTGCAAACCTGGAAGTTAAAGATAAGAGAAAATTATCTTAGAGAATCAACCTAGTTTATTTGTATGTTACAAGTGACAATAGCAAAAAAAAAAAAAAGGAAGAGAGACAATAGTAGTTTATATTTGAGACATAAATTGTATTCTTTTACTTTGGTGTTATATCTAAGAAAATATGTTTTCAAGAAAAAAAGATGTATACCTGATTTCTTTTCTAGACTGGTAGTCTAATATATGCATAAGGGAAAAATATAAATAACTAAATATGTTAATCTTATTTTCTTTCTGTTATATTACATAGCTGAATATATGCATGTATATATATATACATATATATATAGAAAGAAATATACCAAAATTTAAAACCTAATATTTTTGTTTAAGTTCTGATCCTTTTTTTGTAGCACATATATATATATATATATATATATATATATATATATATATATATAATAAAAGGAACTAAAATTTAAAAAAAAAAAAAATTTCGGTGTGACTTTTTTCACCCCTCTTGACTTGGGAAGGTCTCAGCTGCAACCCGTGGCTGAAGCCACTGGGAAGTGGCTCTGTCGTGACTTGTGGAAAAAGCCACAGGGAAGCGGCTCGGCCGTGAATCATGGCCAAAGCCACTTGGAAGAAGCTCTGCCACGACCCGTGGCTGAAGCCACAGGGAAGCTTCTCAGTCGTGACCCGTGGATGAGGCCGTCAGGGAGCAGCTTCGCTGTGACCCTAGGCTGAAGCCACCGGGTGGGAATGGGCCTCCTACCCTTAATGAAAATAATGCACCCCCCCCACACAAACAAATTATGATGTATATATATTTTCTACAAATAAATATATATATACAGTGCTTGTATATGTATTTACTTACAGAGTATATATACACTATGAATACCTCTAGCCATGGACTCCATACCTGCAACATATTACAAACAAAAAAGAAAAGAAAGCTAAAACAACTCCTAGGTTTTCTAGGAAGAAATGGGGAGAGATAGAGAAGGCAAGAAAGATGAGAATAATGTTTTTTTCATCATCTCTTTTTTTCCCTAACCCTAATTTTGAATTAGGGTTAGGGATTCAAGGAGAGTTGACTTTCCTTTGGATAGGAAATGTTTTTTTGGGAATGTTTTTAAATAATTTCCTTGGGGGGGGGGGGATTCTTATAACCCTGTCATCATATTTAAAAATTTGAAACCTCATCCCTTTTCAGCTTAATTAAAACTATACCTTGGGATATTTTGTATTATAAAAAGATCCTTATTGTTTGAATTTTTTTCTTCTCCTGTCTTATATAGCTATGATAACATTGTCAAATTTACTAGAGATTTAGATAATATTAAAATGAGTCATAGCATAGAATTAGATGGAAATAGAAGTTCTACCTAGTATTGGCTAATAAATTTTAAGTAACCTACTTTATTAATTAGTAAATTCCTTAAGATTGGCTTATTAATAAAATAAAGTGATAAATGGGTTATTGGTCTTATTATCGTATATGCAAGCATTTATTTTGAAATTAAAATTAAAATGGTTAATCACTAGAGAATAACAAGATAACTAATATTCTAAATATGGTAGTAATTGAATAGTATTTATCAAAGGGCAAGTTTAATTAAGATTCAAAAATTTTATTAGAGAGATGGATTAGTAATTTAGGAGTTACGTAATTTAATATCTAATTCAGAATATTTCAAATACTAATAAATAATTGTTGACATAAGTACCCAACTCGTTAATGTTATTTTTATGTGGCCAATATATTGGTCATTGTAAAAATAATATTATGGTTCAACTATTTAATGTAATTTTCTTAGTGAGATGTAGGAAGATTAACGTAACTAGTAACTTGTTAAAGTATTTAATTATCTTCTTTTAAGAAATCATAGGGAGAGTTCTTCTCTTACATCGTCAAACTCTATTAAGACTTTAGTTAACCTTAACTAGTACCCTTGAGCAACTTAAATAAGTAGATTGGCATTGAGTTGAGGGACATTGACATGCGGTTATGATTCCCCTTAACCCTACACGCAATTCTTGTAAATGCCGCCCTATTTCTCTAACCAAGTAATCATTGTCTTAGCTTAGCAAGCTTGGTAAACACCTTAACTACATTCTTAAGACTTTAATTAACCTTTCAAAAAAAATTTGTTGCATTTTTGGGCGTAAAACTTTGGGCATGATAGCATTCATTTGTATTCCTCCTTGATTGCTTGTTATTTTATTGTCCATAGGTTTATTCCTAGTATTTTGATTGGTTTCTTTCATTGAAAATCGGTGCTACTAACCCCTTGTCTTATCAAGTTGGTATAGATTACAACCTACACAATATGATTATGATTATATGATGGGAATTTGATGGTTATTGTTTTATGATTATGATTGTGGACTAACCCATTCTATATGATGATCAGGATATGTCTATGTTTTATGTATATATTATGATTAATCTCTCCATGATGTGTTTGTATGATGAGGGACAAATTTATTTTCCTCACTTTTGAGGCCCACATGATGTCTTGATCCCTTTTATTGTTTGTCACTATTTTATGTGTTATATATGTATATGTATGTCATTCACCATTCAAATGTATGTTGATAGGTATGAAGCATCAACTTCATCTAGCTTTACAAGTCTTAACATGCCCTTAAAATAATTGTTGGTGGTAGAGGGGAGATAGCATTATGGTCCACTTGAACCTATCTATTTCCATCATTCTAATAAAATAGCAATTATGATATCAAATTACTAGTCAAACTATCAAGGTTATAGATCCTGACCCACCTGATATCTGGTTGTGCATGGTTTGATTCAAGAGTGCATTCATTTTGGTTTCATGGTATTTGTGCATGATTCATCATTTGGAATAATTCTATTTTTGGTATTTTCATGTTTCAAGATGTATGTGTGATTGACTTTGTCATACTTGATCATTTGATTATTATTGGTATTTCAATCATTAATGATCTATGTGGCTAATTTATTATTGGTGTATGTTAGATATTTTTAGATATTTGTGAGTTCTTTTACTTAGAATTTCATCATTTATCTTGTATTATTTGAGAGGAAATTTGTGGAGAGTTCTTAGGATTTTTGGAATGAATTTACTATGGTGTTTGGATTGATTTCCTTGGAGATTTTTATAATGGTAGTGATTGATTTCTTGACTTTTTAAGCTTGAATTGGCTTCACTTTTCATTATTTCATCTTCTTCTTTAGGTTGTTCTCCGCATGGCCTGAGGTAGGGATTAAATATATTACGATTTTTTTTCTTTATAATATTTTGAATTTATTTTTATTTTTTATTCATGTTTGTAATATATTTTTTTCATTTCATAAATTTTTTATAGTGATTGTGCAATTTCTATCAAAATGTATGTTGTATTTCCTAAGTTTTTATCAAATTTTTTTTGGACATATTTTATTCACACATTTGAAATTCAATATAGGGTATCAATTGGTTGGTTTTATGGAAAGGAAACTAAGAGATCTAAAATGGGCATCTCTCAATTTTTTCTTATAGAACCCAGTCAATGCAATATTAAGGTTATTTTGGGACCTTTCCAACTACACCATTTTTGTGCTAACTAAGTAGTTACAGAGTTCAAGTGTGCATCATATTAGCCAACTGCACAATAATTATCCCAAGTGCACAACATAAGTGTCCAAGTACATAGAACTTAGTCCCAAGTGCATAAATTATGTACTTTGGCCAAATTTTGCATAGTTAGGGTTTGGGTGTATAACAGAGGCATTAGGGTTGATTTATACTCTATTTTCTCTATCATTTTTGGTCAATGGGGAATAATGATGCCAAATTAATGTAAATTTATGTTTTTTTATTTCTCTATTATTATTTTATATAATTTTGATGCTGGATTAAGGTTTAGAGATTGACCATGAGAGAACGGAAATATATGTGACCTAAATCTAATTGATTTGATTTTAAATGTTGTGTGGAATTCAAGATGGTAAATTTCATGTGTATATGTTTCATTAGGATATTTTTATATGGCCTTGGACTTAGGGATATAGATCCTAGGTGCATTATATGTGAGTTACTCTTAATGGGGTTTGGGTCCTTAAGTGGCTACTAGCGTAACCCATTGGTGAGTTTATTAATCAAGCAAAAACCTAAAAAATAAACTGGGAAGGGGGATAAACATTAATGAGATAAATTTTATGCTTCTCCCATTCCTTGAGAACTTTTATAGTATAAAGATGGGAGTGGTATAACATGTCAATGGAGGTTATCTTAATCGAACCTCCTTGTCCTTGTGAAAGGTTGTTTGGTTCCACATGAGTCTTCACTTGGGGGTCAAGGTCTAGAGAGGATACCAGGGTAACCTAAGGAGGAAATATATGTGATTACAATCACCGTACATGTGATCTATACTCTCTTTAAATTTGGTTTTATGCCTCACCTTTGGTAGCATTTGCATTGTTTATGTTTCCATGCTTTTCCTAACCTATTTTTGAGATTTTCTCACTTCCTTGATTTCTATTTTAGATCTCTTGTTTTGGTGTGGGGCCTTAGTGCCTATCTCCTTAGCATAGTGGGAGTGGTCCTCTGGGTTCCACATGGCTAGGTGGTAGTGATCTTTCTCTATTGAGTTTTTATTTCATGATTGGGTGGATGGATCTTTGTGCCAATACCTTCATTTATGTTGTTGTAGAGATCTTCATTTGTACACATTTATATATCATGTGCTATTATACTTTTGTACATGCTTATGTAATATGTATACTACTAAAAGGAGAATGTAATAAATGTAATATTGCACATTGTATTGGTAGATTAGGAAAGATGATGTTATAGATGCAAGAACCTAATTATGTAAAGAGAATAATGAGTTGGATTTGGATAGATTGGTTGGTTACTTTATCTGATTGTGATGATGTATATATAGTTGTAAAAAATGTATTTTTAGGTTAGAATAAATAATATTCATAGATGTCTTATGAATGATCGTATACTAAGGAAATCAAAAGATGATAGTTAGAGTTAGTTATCATTGTGGTTAATTAATGTTCATGTTATGGAAATGAAGTGACTAGGTTAGAGTTAGACAAATTAGAAATATCAAGCGATCATATGGTGATGATAATTTTGTAAAAGAAGTAATTTAGGAACACATAAGTTTGGTATTATAAGATGAACCTAGATCCAACAAAAATAATGTTATGTTTCTTATGATGTAATTTGTTGATGTATCTAGATAATTAGATATTCTTTGATTAATTAGCAAGAGAAGGTTTTTAAGGGACCCAAAACCCTTTACAAAAAATTACAACTAAATATTCAACATTAAATTCCACCAAAAAAATATTAGAAACAACCAAAAAATAGGCCTACTAAGAGGAAACAACACTAACAATGAAAAAGACAAAAAAACACCAACAAAAAAGAAACCACCCAGAGGAAAACCCAACCAAGACCCCAGCTAAAGAAGAATGACCCATCAGAGTCTCAATCCATGTTTTCTTCAATTTCCTCCATTCTTCCAATGATGGATTTGATTTCATTGACGCACTTGTTTTTCGTAGGATACTTCTTGACACTAGCCCTAGTCCTCATACCCGGCCCACCACTTTGTCCCTATGCCTCTTCCCCTTGTTTTCCACCTTTGCCCATACCCTTATGCAACACATTAACCAGAGCTCTAAGATTGGTTCTAGAAGATTTCATGCTATCATGGTTGTGTTAGAGGATCTTGTATATGGTATTTTCCAACTTATCCACCCTACCAGTAAGGACATCCAGAGCCTTCCCCTTATCCTGAGGCTAAATAATTCCAGATTCACCACTCCAGCCATCAATATTCTCTTGTATCCCATTATACCTAGCCTCTAGCTTTTGATACTTCAGGTTGAGAATTTTAATTTCTTGAAAGAACCATTTTTTAAATTTGAAGGATTAAAGGGCCTCTGCTTTAGTAGTTTGCAAAGACCCCAGGGTAACTTCCTCTCTGTCATTGAAATCATCAAACACCAGTTTAATACAAGACTCCCTAACCCACTTTCCACTAACATCTTGCATATCATCATTTTTTTCCTCTAGATTCTCATGAGAAATAGGGACATCATGCCTAGTGCCCCCTACACAATTATCAAAAGTGTGAACCTTAAAAGTATTCTCATCCCTACAATCACCATAATTATCTATAGCGGCCATTTGAAGATCCTTCTCAACTAAATCTTCTAGATTGTTAGATTCATGGGTAAGATTCTCACCATAAATTCCTTCAGTGTTAGGTAGGACATCATTCACATGCTCCAAAATAATGTTATCAGGCTCCAAAATAATTTTATCATCCTTCACCAAGGAGTACTCTTCACTATTCTTAGTTTCAATACCCTGGGCCTTAAACTCCTCCTAGGATTTGTTATCCTTGCTAGAATCATCAGTCTCTTCTTCTTCCCCACTCAAACTAGAAGCCTTGGCCATGGAAAATTTCTCCCCATCAGAAGATTCATCCATCTCAAAATCTTCCTCCTCACTATTTCCATTGGAAATAGACTCCTTCTTACTAGCACTCGACCTGCCTTTCTTGGAGCTCCCCTCAATGTTACCCTCTTCTTTCCTTTTTCCTTTACCTAGAGTTGGGATCTTGTTCATGGGTTTAGGGATATTATCCCTAATATTATCAAATATTAATAAAATGAGGCCCTCATGCAACACAAGCTTCTTGGCATTCTTCCTATTCTCAATAACACTCTTAGACAAAGAGCTAAGAGGGTAAATGGAATATTAACCAAATCTTTGTATCTGAAATGGTTCAAAAGAAAAAAATGGTGTGACTAAGCCCTAGTAAACTACCCATCCATTGTAAAATATTACATTAAAAAATTTACACCAAATCTCCTTAATTTTGTTAACATCATAGAAACCATTCACTTTGGCATCAATAAATTTACCTTTCTCTTTCTTTGATTTTAGAAACTTTTTGGCTGCCATATCTGAAACCTTATGATTTTTGTAGAAATTAAGACCCTTTTTGGGAATTCTAGTAACATTTTCAATGAGTTCAACTATGAGGTCCACCTTTTTCCCATCAATAGTAACAAAGTCATTCCACCATCTGTTAATAAACATCTACATGATAACTTATCATACCCATGGAGCTTCTCCAGATAGGGAGTTAAGCCCCCTTTCCTTAGCTTCTACCACACCATAGCCTTCTTCTTCACTTTCAGGTAGTTATCAGGTTCTTCCCTTTTCAAATCCCCTCCCATCCTTCTCTCTTTCAAAGCAACAACGCTCTTCAAAATCTTAGAGAGAGAAATGCACAAATAATCGCCTTTAGTAAAATGATTGAAGACACAAAAAATCTACCCATAAAATGTGTGACAAGAAAGTATTATTATTTATTCTTCCATCACTCCATCCTTTCCAATCACCACCTACATAATTCATATTCCTCGATCTATTAGCCATCATTAATAAGTAATTTTCCTTATTTTCTAGTGATATATTCATAATTAATGTTGGCTTTGGTTTCATCATTGAGATCATTGTAATCCTCTCAAATTGTTATTTCATTAGATTTAACATCGTGGTTAGCCAAGTTTTTTGCCACACTGTTACATTCCCTATAAGCATGTGAAATGTGGACCTTATAAAAGGAGTTAATAATAGTTATGGGATTTTCAATCAAATTCTCTATAGTCCACGAGGGAGATGATTAGATATGCTATAGATATGTTACTTAAGCAGTGACATTAGGGAACCCAGTGAAGACCTAGGATTAAGTGGTTAATTATACATTCATGTTTATGAGCATTTATGTTGTATGATAATATATTTTTTATTCTCTTTCATTTAATAAAATTTTGTAAAAAGAATATGATAAATTAAGTGTTATTATCATATTTAAGTAATTTAATGTAGTGTTAAGAAAAATATATATATTCACCATTAGTGTGTTTTGATTAGTGTTGCACTCTCGGGTTTCTTAGTAGGGCATTACAACTGGTATTAGAGCACAAGTTTCCACATTGGAAACTCTAGGACTAATTTTCCCATTATGTGTGTGATTATCTGTTATTTATGTGGTTCTTTTACTTTTTTTGTTTGAGATATTAGTGATTTTGGGGACTTATCCTTTAATCCCTTTTTCCTTGGTATGGTGATAGAAGGTTGAAGTTTCCAACCCATGTTATTTGTTTGTAGAATTACTTATTTCTTAGACCCTAGAATTTTAGGATGTAATTGCATTGTGCATTCTCTTTGTTGATAACCATTAAATTGACCTTTTGTTGTTGGAATGACTATGGAAAGTTGGGACTGAGAGGGGAGGGGTGAATATGTACCACTAAAAAATTTATAACTAAAATTTCCTATAAACCATAAACTGATGCTTACTGATTACTGAGTTCATAACTTTGAAATGAAAGTAATATAAAGCTTATAAAATATCGCATCAAATCAATAAAAAATAAGACTCATAAAACCATGCTTTTGGTAACACAAAAATCCTTGGTTATAGGAAAAAATGCAGTAGGGATGACACCCACAACCTTCACTAACTGTAGTAAAAAGGGTGCTCAGTTAGAGCTTACAATGTTTAGCCATTTTGATAGCTTACCCGGTTAAGAGTATAAAAAGACTTGTTAGGTCTACCTGATTAGGATTTTTACAAACTCTACACTTAGAGATGTACCCTACTAAAGGATTTACAAATATAATATTAGTTAAGATCTACCCAATATTTGGATTTAAAGCTCTTAATACAATAGTATCAATAACTCAATAATGTATGTAAAAATGCATCAAATGTAAGTGTTCAGATTCTATGTGCTCTGATATGTGTTACCTCAATCTCAAACTACAACACTACTTTTTTCTTCTCTACTGTAGCTAAATTTTTTCTCGGTGCTCTCTGCTCTGCTCTTTGTTCTTCAAACAACTCCTTTAACTTTCTCAGCAATAACAATAACTCTTAACAACTTCTTCAACAATATCAGCCTCTTCAATGATCTCTACTCTATAAATAATCCATTATATATAAGAGTTTATGCCTCTTAATATTATGCATTAGGTTTTTTTGAATCGTTCTTAACCATTATATCCTCTTTTGCGCTCGGTGACCATGTCACTTTTACCTCGATACTTTTTTTTTCTTGGTACTAGAAAATTTCTTTTGTCGCTTGATCGATGCCTTGATTCTTCACTCAAATTTATTTAAATTGTTGATCATGTAAAAAAATGTTATAAATGCTTGTATTAATGTAATTAATGTTGTGAAAAAACATTAAATGTGATTTGATCATGTTTAAGTTTATCTATCTAACTTGGCTGAGTAACTCCTTCAACTCGGTTATAAGAACTTCAGTACTCAGTGATTATCCACTTGGTGTCCTTCATTTCATTTGGTGTAATGTAACACTCAGTAACTATAGGTGCTTGGTACTCTGTCTTTAACTCTTTGCACTTATAACAACTACTATCTTATCTATGACTTCACCGACTAGCTTAGTGTGAATTATTGACTAGTAAAATATATGACTAACTCCTTTTACCAACTGGGTCTTCTTGACTCTATGACTTTGAACTAAACTAATGACGACAAAATATATCTTATAGAGATAATAATCTCCCCCTTTGGCATTAGTTTGGCATTTTTTGATGAAAACTTTCAAATTCATCAAAATTTGTAGCTCCCCTTGGATGTTACACTCTATACATATATTTTTTTCATTTTCCACATATATACTCTTTTTTTGTTTTTTGACTATGCATACATAGTTAACTATCCCCCTTTTTTGACAAAAACTACTAAAAGTAAAAATTATTTCTCAAAAATATGTTTATACCTCTATTGTATCCTTGAAAGTATAGTTTCCCATGTTTCTCATAGATTTTAAAGTATAAAAATATGCTTGGAAATATCTGCAGCTAAGCCAACAATACTGTCTAGTGAGCTAACATCTGGATAATTGAATAAGTCTTTGGCTTTCTGTAGGTGTATCTGCATCGATTGGATATGGGGAATCTATAATGCTTGCAACTCAAGCAATTCCAATCTAAGCTTATCCTCCTTATGTCTCGATGAAATTTGAACTCCCATGAGCTCTTGAATTTTTGAGTAGTAAGTCTGGAATGCTCCAAGCTCGGTAGTTAGCTTAGTTAACTGCTTAAGTTGATCAGTAAGCTCTTTTTCAATATTTGCTTCTTTCTTCTTAATTTCAACAATAATATTTGAAAGAATATGGAATTTTTGAAACAATTTTATGATGGATGTGATTTTTTTTTTAATATATTTACATAACTCAGAAAGAGTTACCTTATCTACAACAATTTCTTTCAATAAGTCTTCCATCAACTTCTTCTCCATAAACTCCTTGTGAATATTTAACATGTATTCGTTCATGTCCTTGTTTGTTCCTTTGATCTGTTGGAATAAATTACCAAGTTGGTCTAGTAGGGGTTCATATTCATCAATTGTAACTTTAGGGACAATTTCCTATAAAATCTCCTTTACATCTTCTACAATGTCTACCTTTTTCTTCTTTTCCATTAACTTATCCTATTCAGCCTTTTGAGCTATAATCTCAGCATAAATATGTAATTCTTTAGGATTCATCAGATTTGGGTCTCCCTTCAGTATGATGATTGGCTTGCTCAAATCAGTTACTTGCTTCCTCTTTTTGTTCTTATTTTTCTCAATCAATCTGCTCTCACTAGTAGAGCGTTTGGAATGTGATGCCTTAGTTGCATTATGTGACTTAGTATGTGTACTCACCATTCTTTCTTCTACTTTTACTTCTTCTAGGGGTATATCTTCTTCTTTATGTTCACCCTTCTATATATCTTTTCAGTATTTTCCTTGAGATTTGATTCCCACTACATTTCACTTTATGTGTCTAGTGTCTTTTATACATTGATAGGGTCTGTATGTGGCTCTTCATGTTGTTGTCCCTCAGTGTTAGTAGGAAGAACTGACTATGGGATATTTTTTTGTTTGGTCTTGGTGGCCTTAGGTTCATTAGCCTTTACCTTATCTATATTTTTAGGTGTCTCGATTGTTATAGTATGTGTATGTGGTGTAGTGTCAGCAGAAACATCTTGTACATTGGGGTAACTAAGTACTTTCTCAATTATTAGTTTAGTACTTTGCAATGATGTGTAATCAACATCCATTCACTCGGTGTACTATACTTGTACATACATTACATCTTCATCTCTTGATATCTTCTTTTCTTGATCTTCTTCCTCGGGTACGTCTTCAATGATAATCTCTAGATTGTCAGTAGTTAGATCAATAGGATCTATTTGCTTGGTGCTTTCCTTTACTTCATCAGTAATTGTTTCACCTTGAGTCTTCTCTGCTTCCTATTTCTCAGTATCATCTATTTGAAATATTTCTTTCCATTTTTTAGTTTTATATGTCTCTATTAATTGTAGGTCTCCATTCATTATCCTTAGGGAACTTCCCTTGACTAGAAATTTCTTTGAATTCTTCTTCAATTCTTCTACAATTTCAGATGGTGCCAGGTCAGGAATAGTATGTACAAGAGATCTCTCTCTCATTTCCTTTTCTGTATTAATTAAATATTTCCACCTTGCATCAATTTTGTTGTATAATTATTCTAGTAGTTAGTCTATAAGATATATAGGTGTCAATCTCCATCTCATTAAAGTAACAACAACAACAACAACAAATTCTTCAATTTTTTCCTTATCTTGTTCATTCCTCTTCAGATATTTTACTTTCCCAAGACCTCCAAATCCTCCTAAATTCTTTGATCCATCCATAAAATCATCAAGACTTTGTGGAACTTGTGAGAGCTCTTCAAATGGTATAGATTTATTAGGCTCATTAGTCTTGGTTTCACTCTCATTACCTAGTATTAATCTTCTCCTTGTTTTAGTAGGTTATTTCTTGCCTCTGGTTCTCTCATAAATCTTTCCTTATGGTTGAACTATCTTTGTAGTTTTCTTCTCTGTAGGTTGTGTTGATGGGACTTTGTAACGGCCTCACCAACAAGAAGAGAGTTATCAGGGGGTACCAATGTACCATCCAACTTTACCTGAAGAGGTTTACCAGAGAGAAAGCTCTCCTAGCTTCCAAGAACCTGGTAGTAGGGTTGTGACAACTTAGGATTAGCTTAGTTGGATAGATAAATATTTGTTTGAGGGGATAGCTAGTTTTGACTCATCAGTCTTTGGGAACTTGAGAAGGTCGGGTTTCCTGCAGGCATTCTTTACTTCCAACATAAAACAAAAGTGAAAAAGATGAGATAGGGTTAGTATAAATTTATATTTATAGTCATGACTTGTATATTTCTGAAAGCATCAACCAAGCTTCAGATAAAAAACTAACAATAGATGCTGAAAATATAATTGATCATCAATCAAACATTAAATAACTGGAGCAGAGGATGCAAAAAAACATGCAACATGAAAGAAGTTCATTCACTCTAGAACCAAAGATAGCACAAAACATAGCACCAATTAGTACCTCTCATTCCTTGATTAAATTCAAATCCAACATCACTAGTGCTTACACTAGAGGCTCCGAGGGAGAATTAATCTACTCAAAACTTTTTAACAAAACAGCTAGATAAACTTAGTATAACTTGTGGACAACCAAATCATCAATTTTCCAACCACTGGGAACTTAACCTATACAAGATACTTACATTAAATTACAATATTTACAGCCAGTACTAGCTATTTTTTCAAGATCATCCTACTATATGCAATCATTTGAGAAGACAAGAGGAAAGAAAGAGAGAAGTTATGGGAAAGCCTCCATTGAGAAGAGTGCATATGTACTTGTAGATGTGATGGTGCATCCTGAATGACTTAGGACATACACCCTCATTAATGTGTTGCTGGTTCTTGGTCATCAAGTGGCACTCTGTATGCCAGATATTAAATATCAAAATGACACCTTGGAAGCCGAGAGACATATGTAGTGAACATTCCAGCCAACGGTGACCCATCGTGCCATAAAGGAATGTGCCAGTCCTAACAAAAAATCTTGGATAGTGATCGATCAGCTTCAAAAGAAATTTTAACACTTATCACCATAAAGAATACAAAATTAGGGAATCAAAATTCCAAGTTCTGGGAGCTTGCATTCAAAGAATAAAGAATATTCAAGTAAACTTTACATAGGAGGAGGGATCCCCAAAGTAAGGGAAATTATATTGACCCTTGTATTTCTCATTATATGCTTCCAAAATTTGAATTACACCCTCCTCCTCCATGGCCTTCAAACAATCTTGATGATAAAATGATCTCTCAAGGTGATTTCCAGCATCCTCAGCCTTCTCCTTTAATTTTTTAGCCACCTTGGTAGGATCATGATACTTAAGTACCATTTGGGAGAGTTGCACCATTACGACATCATTGAAATCTCTAGAGGGCTGGAATTGAGCCTCATCCAGTTCACCAAATTTTCTAAGTATAGTATCGACAAGAGTATAAGTCTTGGGGCTGAGTGGATCAGCCAAAGTGAACTCTTTGACAAAATTAACATACTAGTCTAGTGGGGGCCAGACTGCCAAGATTTGTTCCTCCAAAACTCTTACCATTTGCTTGCCCACCTTAACTCTGAATGCAAGTCTAGAGTACTGGGTTCATAGGAACCTGTACGACTCATCCCCTAGGATTTTTGTCATCTTACAATTTTCTTCTGCGAGGTTCATAACCTCCCCCAAGCCTTGAATAAATTGAAGAGAGACTCGAATATAAAAATTCTTATTTCCCCTATCTATTGAGCCATCCGCTCATCAATGACAAGCGTTTTCTTCCTTAGCGCATCTATGTCACCCCGTGGAAGCAGTGTTCTAGACATTATAGGTTTGGGTGTTTCAGAGGAAAGGGGGCATGCTAATTCTATCATGAGTTCTAAAATATTTTCATTTGCATACATAAGCTCCCTGACCCTTTGGGAATGCTTCTCATACTGGGTGCTGATGGCCTAGCTTGCCTTGTTTAGAAGATCTAATTCTCCCCAGATTTCTTTTGCCCAAAGTCACCTTTGTGATCCCACATTCTTTGGTAGAAACCTCTGATTCTTATTTTCCTATGGGTGGGGCCTCTATCACTACCACCACATTGTCATCTGGGTCCCTTCGAGTATTATGAAGGGTGTGAGACCTTTTGGGCTTGTTATCTATCTGGCCTTTGGCCAACATCTCAGCTAGTGACAATGGAGCCACTAGTGCCATCAAAGATTTTATTCTTCAGGATAATACCAGCCACTGTGGTGGTCCTACTAACCCACTTATTACCATCCCCAAGCTTGAATTACTCACAGGGTTATGCTCAAGTTCTCCCTTGGACACATTTCCATCTGTGTTACAGGTATCTTCACCTGTGTTCCCTCTTTCTCTTTTTGCACCATCTCACAAAATATTCTCTTTCGGTGGGCTAGATGGTGGTGGGTGGACAGGAAACTCATTCAAATCTACATGTTGAAGCATATTAAGGAACTCACCAACTAGCATGTCATGTGGTGGTGATTGGACTTGATCGCTGGTCAGATCTTGGAGTACTACATCAGAGGGTACAGTTGTTCCTGGGGGTCCAGTTTCCTTTTTTGCCAATAATTTCTCTTTGACCCATCCACTTTCTTGCTCCTTTTCTATAGTCATTCCTTCTTCGGCCTCCTTTGGCCAAGATTCATCTTCTTCCCCTTAGGTCATCCCTTCTATGTCCTATGATGTTTCTTCTTGTATGGAAAACTTGACTTCTTTACTCACTGTCTCCTCTACTCAACTATCTATGATTCCCTATAACCCTCCTAGATTGCCAATATGGAAGAATTCATCAACAATAATCTGTGAGATCTCCAAGGGATCTTCTAAAAGATTTCCTTTATTGGAGGATGAGGAGGAGAGAACTTCAACCTTGGGTGTACCTATAGATTCAAGGCCTAGGCCTTTATTTTTTGGGTTCCTTTCTACCTTCTTCTTTTTCCTCCTCTAGAGTGGTGCTTCGCCAACCGTGACCGCTATTGTCTCTTCAGCCTCTTCATTGCATGTTACACTATTTACTGTGGCCAAAGAAGGAGATTCTCTTGTAGGAGGATAGGAACCCATGAGAGTGGCTCCAAGAAAAAACGTTGCCCCAAAATTTATTGCATCCCATAGTTTCTAGGACTTTTCCAACTTTTCATCTAGTTTCTCCATCAGGGGAAAAATGGGGTCCGGGACCTGAGGAGAAGCACCAACCTTTTTCTTTCCTTGGGCTTTGTATTTTTCTATCACCTGCGAGCCTGTAGCTCCCAAAAATTGATTGTCCAATTAGATGCTTTTGGTGTGAGCCCTCATAAAATAGGCATGGTTGCGTTGGACCACTATTATCGAGATGACCTTAATATACAAAACTTCTATTGTGACCAAATCTACCAATGGGAGGTCCATCTTGTCAATACCTACTTCTTTATACTCATGGTCCTCAAGCAACCTAGTATCTAAAAAATTTCACACGAATGTCTGGAGATTAATATGTTCCATCATACCCTTTGGCATCCTGGAATACTATCGATTTTGGACATCAAAATCATCTTGGAATTTGGCCCAAAAATCCTCCGAGTGCCTCTGATGGGGATTGATTCCCCAAGGCATTATCTTGTCCAGTCACCTAGGTGGTTCATAGTCCTTGTGAATGAGTGAAAATTTGGCTAAGTTCAGGTTGTTTAGCTCATTCTTTGCCTTCAAGGCCACAGTGAGGGAGTGGGTGTATTTCCCGCCTACAAATGGGAAAGAGACAGAGGTGACCTTCTTGGTTTCCATTAGAGCATACCCCTCTAGGATCTACCTGCAAAATTATAGAAAAAGGATCCTATTGTTGTAATTCTTGGGCAATAGGAAGGGTTTCCTAGGAAATTTGGGCACCTCAATGTAGGTGTGTTATGTGAACTGGATGAAGTAACATCCCCATATATGAACTAAGGCCATGGCCTTAAGAGACATTATAAATCTATTATCATTAGTGATTGCCTTGATCCCATGGAAGATGAAAGCATCATTGACTCTGCAAAAATTAGGGAAATTCTCATCCCACTAAATTTGGGGAAAGTGATCCCATGGGGTGGCATGTGTAGCCTCATCCCCGATGATGCCAACTATGGTTAATCCCTGAATTATCAGGTATTGTTGGTTCAATAGCTAGAGGATGTAGGAATTCATGTAGAACCTATGATCTCCCTTAAGCCTCCTCATCTGGGCATCCACATGCTTGAAAATAATATCGGCCTAGTCAAAGCGTGCCTTTTTGGTTGTCATACAATATAGAAAGTAGTATATCAAGGGGCAAACTCCCAAGCATGAGGTTCTCCAAAAATTCTACATAGAAATATAATTCAGCCTGCATGATCCCCTTGAAGTCAAAGCGAGGAATATCTATCCTCATCTTCTTGAAGTCCCAACACATGATTTTTAGCCATTTTGAATTGAGGTGGCACCAGGCCAGATCAGCCGCGTCCTCAAACTACTTGAACGACAAGGCCTTGCTGAGAGTATTTTCTTTTGGAAAGAATGGAATCTACCATTCATTAACAAAGGCATTGTGTTCCAAATAGACAATGGACACCAGGTACCTAAGAGGGTAGGGAGAGATCAATACAGAAACTCCACCGGCTGGGTTGTAACAATTAGCTAGCAGCATGATCAACTCTGGCACTTGCACTGAGTATGACAACTAGCTGCTTGAATGATTTTGGATGCTACTAATTGAACTAAGATAGGTTCATTGGCTTATCATTGTTGGTGGATTACTTGAATGAGGCCTTTTAGTTTGGCATATGTGTCGATATCTATATTTGTCACCTCTTTTAGTGTAGATTCAATTTGGGATCCCAGAATTATCTCTCCTTTCTTATACTTTTGGGTCAATGAGAGCCTTTCCAACATCCTTTCTACCTTGGGCTTTTCGGTAGTGCTTTCTAAAACTCTCAAAAGTTCAAGACTTCCCGGGGATATTTATGTTGAAGCCATTTCTTTCTTGTCTTAACCTGTACCTACAAATCAGACAACCATCATTATATGAATTTTTTTTATAAACATAGATTCTGGGCTCTGGTATTTTGGGTGTGACTGCTTACTTTCTATCCTAAAAAAAATCATTAATCCTTAAGAGTATCCATGGGTAACTTTTGATATAAACATTTTATAATATATGAAACCTCCCCCTACACCCAAAAAGGCTAGAAATGTTGATTCAACAAGAAAACTCAGATGGACAAGTCCGAGGTCACCAAAGCACTCAAAACCAGACAAAAAAGGATAGTGATGTCAAAGACGAGACAAATAGCTTTCCCATTGTAGCTTGACATGCCTAAACCCACTCAACTAAGTAATAATGATTAATCAATAGTTGTTCTAGCATGAGTGGCATGAATGCCACTTGGCACAAATTTTAATGTTCAAATGTGGGAATTAATTCCACCATTAAGATGGAAATGATAGAGGAGAGAGAAATTACTAAGGAACTGCTAGCGAGCTGGCATCTAAAAATAACATGGATTTTGCTTCAAAAAGAAGGCTAAATCAACCAGAAAGGTGGATACATTTATTGGGCGAACATGGTCTTCAAACCTTGTAAAGAATATTGAGAAATGGCATCCCTAGGAGTTACCTCCATGGGACCTACATTAAAGACAACCTTTAGAGATGCATAGTATCCTTAGTGTAGGAGGGAAAAAATTCAATCAACCTAACAGTATACACCCAGATTAGACCACTAACAACAACCAGAGTGCTTGGAATTTATATAACTTGACTCTTATTTACATGACTCAGACAACTACTTATAGGGAATTTACAACGCTCTATGGGACTACATTTACAAAACTTACAGAGTGCAGATCTTGACATGAAATGATATTTACAAACCATGTACAACCAAGGAAGATGTATGTCTTTCCTTTAAGAAAGATAGCCATGAAGAAAATGAGACGCACTAGGTCCAAGAAGAACAGGGTGCCAAAAAATAAGCATGACCCAGATGATGAGGGCAGAAAAACACCAAAAAAAATAGAAAGCCCAAAAAAATAGAACATAAAAAAAAAAAAACAAACAAGGATACAAGGGAAACAAAGAGAAACAAGAGAAACAAACTAGGAAAAATAAGCAAACAAAAAAAAACAAGGAAAAGATGCAAAGCAAAGAAAAGGGGCCCAAGGGCCTACCTAAAACTTAGAATACTTAAAAGAGGAACTAAAGATGACCTCACTCTATCACCTAAATGCTCTATAGAATTGTCAAACACACCTTTGCACCTTCTAGCACAAACACCTTAGCTCAGAAAATAATTTTCTTCGCTCTTCAGATAATTTTTCATAAGGTAATTAGTTCACAGTAAATGTAAAATCAAAATGTAAAAGGCCTTAAATAATGCCTAGGGAAGTGCATTAATTACTAATATTTATTCTAAGAAACAAACTGACCACCAAAGTTTGGGCCTCAGGGAACCCAATGATCATTCCTCTTAGCAAAGTGGGATGATCAGTAGGTCCCAAAGGTATAGAATTTGTCAGCTCTGAGAAACAACATTCTGGAATCTGGATCCCAGAGGAGACAAAAAAGATAGAAGAAAGATGAGACAAGGGAAAGGGCCCAAAAAGGGAAAAAAGAAAAACAAAGTTGAGGAAAAGAAAAAGGGGGACCTGACATTTTGCAGACAAAATGTAGGGATAGGTATGCAGGGCATAACAAATGATGACTCATTGGGACAAATACCTTATGCATTTGATAATTCCAAAACTTTGGTTAGAACAATGAAGGTCTTACCATCACCAGGGATGCTACTTCTCGATGTGACTTTCAGGATCCAGAAAAAAAAATTACCATGATTTAGATGTTGATATCTCCCTGAGTTATGTGGCATGGGTGTGAAAGGGAGTTCAGATTGTAGTCATAGAAAGATAGAGAAGTCACAAGATCACAAAAAAAATAGTTCCTGATAAGAGCTATACCTTTTTTGGGTTCCAAGGCCTCTTGTCTCCTCACGGTTTCCCTTTTTTTAAAAGATGGTTAAAGGAAGTACTTCTTTGATCGGGATCCTCAAGTTTATCTTGTTATCATAGTAGTACTTCTTTCACCTTGTCATCCTTTTTTATTGGTGAGTGAGAAAGAAAGGCCTGGCCCATAGTTCATTCTTAGTTAATTTTCTAGGCACCCCTTGTGGAGAGTATGACTGATCTATCCTCTACCAACCCTTTGTTCTTTTCATTTTTGTTCCTTCCTTTTCTCAAAATCATCCAACCTTCCTTTCTTTGGGGGGGAAATAATGAAATCTAGATCCGATGAAGATTATCCGTCACCTTGGGTCTTGAAATAGGAGTTTTCCTAGATGATAAAAAGACCAACCCTTGTCTAACACATAGCTTTGGACCACAAAAATGCATGAGTTGAATCTCTCAATGTGTGGTTTTGTTATGCAAAGCATAACAGGCTAACAAAAGACAGAAAAATGATGGAACCTGGAACAAAAACAATGTGGAAAAAGAAACAAAGAGGAAAAAATGAGGGTGAGGCCCACAACTATTTACAAGGAAGGGAATGTCAACCACATAAACCCAAAGACTATTTACAAGTAGATTGTACATATGATACATCTCTCATAAGTGAGAGATTCCACCCCTTGCATCAATCAAAGTAATTTTTGAGGAATTTCTTGTTGACAGGCAATGAGACAGCTTCTCCTATCAATGAACTGAGGTGATAGGTATTAGGCCCACATATCTTGAAAATCTGATATGGCCCAAGCTAGAGCCTCTGGAACTTAGTATGTTTTCCCTTCTTCTCCCAGGATTTATCCCATAAGATGACTAGGTCCAAGATCTGAAAAGCCTTGTATTGAGCTCTTTTGTCAAACCAACACTTAACCACCACTTGGTTTTGTGTGAAGTGTTTGAGTGCATTATCTCCCTCTTCTTTTAGTTGTATCAAGTTGAGGAGGATAACCTCCACTACATTATCCTAAATCTAGAATTCTTGCATGAGTTCTAGAACTAGGATATGTATTTTTACTAGAAATGCCAAGTTTTGGCCATAAACTAGGTGAAATGGGGAAGTCCCCAAGGTGGCCTTAATTTAGATTTGATCTACCCAGGGAGCGAATCTTAGCTTTTGGTGCCAATCTCAGGGATTCTTCTCAAGAAGGTGCTTGATTACCTCCAAGAAGTTTTTATTAGTCAATTCTACCACTCCATTACCCTAAGGATAGTAGTTCCTAGAGTATTTGATTGTAATTTTCCTACTGTAAGTCCATTCCAATAACTGGTCCAAGTAAAATGTCAGCCATTATCGCATACTAGATAAAATGACATCTCAAATCTTGTGACAATGTTTTCCTTAATGAAGTTGATCACCACATTATCCATGTTGTTCTTGCATGGTATAGATTTAGTCCATTAGGTATAATATTCTATAGCAATTAGAATGTACTGGTGATTTGCAAATGAGTTAGGTTGTATTTCCCTGATAAAACCAAACACCCACTAGGTGAAAGGTCTTGGCTCAAAGATTGGCTTGAGAGGAATTATCGGGTTTTTCTCTCATGAAGCACCAATCTAGCAAGTATGGCACTTTCTCACATGTACGTGCACATATTTAAAAATGTGAGGTGAATAGTATCTGGCCCAAAGGATTTGGTGGGTAGTGGCGTTAACTGATCCATGCCTAGTTCCAAAATGACCATGGAACTCTTCCATCGTTTTTGTGGCATGTTCTTGATCAAGACATCAAAGGTAGATGCCTTCATAATTTTTATGAAAGAGGGTCACATTCTTGATCATGAAATATGCACTCTTCAGCCGAAGCACTCAACATTTGTTGTGAATAAGTCCCTCAGGGCGTCAATTATTAAGTAGGAGGTATACCAAGTTGGTGTACCATGGGTCTTGGGTCAGGGAGTGCATGGTATAGGTTTGACACTCCATTTGTGGGTCAATTTTATCCATGGCCTTCCATAATATTTTTCCTCAAACTAGTTTCATGCATTGCATTTTGAGGTCATATTCATGGAGAATGGTCATCCATTTTCCCTGGCACTCACCCAATTCACTCTCAAGAAACAAAGACTTAATGGCTTGGTCAGGGATGATGGCCTGCACTTTACTATGGAGAATATAATGTCAAAAAATATTTACCCCCTAGATGAGGGTGGATTCTTTTTTTTCAAGGGAAGAATATCATACCTTGGCATTCTTGAAAGGGGAGCTCAAAAAAGTGATGGGTCATTATTCTCGTTTGACTGTCTAGATCAGTACTGCTGCAGTGGAATGTGCAAAATAAAAAGAGTATATGTGAAATGGGAGGGAGTAGTCCAGACTTACCAAGACTAGGTCATCCATGATAGCCTATTTTATTTGGACAAACACTTTCTTTGCCTCCAGACTTCATTCAATTTTCATGTCTTTCTTCATCATATCATTTAGAGGCTTTACAACCTCAGCGAATCCGATGATGAAACATCAAACAAAGTTGATCTTCCCAAAGAAAGATCACATTTATTTCTTACTACCAGGAATTTGGAACTTAATTAGTGCCTCTACTCTCTCAGGGTTGATAGATATACCCTTCTTAGAGATTATATGTCCTAACAACTTCCCTCGATGACTCCAAATATACTTTTTTTATTGAGGGAAATACCGAACCAACAACATCTCTCACATATTTTGGCAAGGTGGGCGGAGTGATAACACCCATCCCATGAGAAAATAGTCAGATCATCCATGTAGATGATTATGCATTTATTGACTAATCCTTTAAAGGAGATTTCCATGGCTTTTGGGAATGTTTCCCCGATGTTGATCAACTTCAAGGGCATTCTTCTATAGGAAAACATTCCCCACATGGTGGTGGATGTCATTTTAACTCTATCTTTGAACTTAACCATAGCTTTTTTATACCTGGAATATCCATCTAGGAAAGACATCATTTGGGAGCCATTGAAAATTTGTAACACCTCATCTAGTGAGGGTAAGCATGATTATCTTTCTTTGAAGCTTTGTTAAAGTCATGGAAGTCTACACACCGTCAAATTTTCTCATTCTTTTATGGATCGAAACTAGGTTGGCTACCCATGTGGTATGCTGGATTGGAAAAATGATTTGCATGGTTAGTAATTTCTGAACTTCCTGGTGGATCAGGGGATTGACTGGTCTCTATTTTTTCTTGAATGGTTTGGTTTCTAGTTTCAAAGGGATGGTATGTGTCACAATGGATGTGTCATAGTTTTTAAGGTCTTCATACCCCTAGACAATCACATCAATATATTATTAGAGAACCATGAGAATATTCTCTTTCGGTTCTAGTGACAAAGAGGTACCAATGTAAACATAATTTTCTTCAAAGCCCATCTTGATGTTCACTTTTTTGTATTTACCCCCATCAGGGTTTTGGGGAATTCTCTCTTTGGCTCAAGAGTCAGAATAAAATATTATTTCAAGAGCCACCATCCCCTTTGGGATGGTTTTGGTAAGTAGATCAAGGATCATGTCCTCATTTCCTCCTTTCCCTATGTCGTCATGTTCTTCTTCCTTCATGATCTGGTCTTTGAAGACACCCATATTTTCATTGAAGGTGAGGATATGTCTATCATCTTCAAAGACCTAGAGATGGTTTATATTATCAATGATGGAGGGTGTGGGTACCATCTCTACTAAGAATCTCTAGAACTGGGAACCTACCATGGGTTTGAGAGTACTGGCTGACACAGGGAGGGCATTTCAAATGAAATTTTGTTTCTGGGTAATTAACTCAATGTTGAAGGCATCAAATTCCTCTATCTGATTCCACTCTTTATTGCAATAAGATGCTAGCTATTTGTCATGGCATGTGTATTGGCTCAAAACTTGCTTAACTATAAGCTCTGAGTCACCCATTTTCCAGAGGCAAGTGACCCCTTTTCTTAATGCAAACAGAAGTCCAAGGATCAAGGCCTCATATTCTGTGATGTTGTTAGTGAAATAAAATGAGAGGTATTGGTTTGGGATGGGAGGGGGCTTTGAGTATGTCTCCCAAAGGGGGAGGCAGCGCGATTAAAAAAAATTTCGAAGGAACTCCCGTTGAGGGGTCTTGAAAGAGGGGTTTAAAAGAATAAGTCATTGGTGAAGTGTAAAAAATTAAAGCTTTTTCCCTAAATTTCTTTGCTTGGGAATTCTCAAGGTGAATAGTGGCAAGGTCTATGCATGGTGTGCATTCTAGCTCAAAATGTTCTTGGAAATGCACACACCACGTATCAGACAAGAGAGTGGATAGAGATGCATCACCATCTTGGGACCCAACCTCTTGCTTCAGATTTATAATGAGGTCATGAATTCTTTGGGTGACAATAGGGTCTTCATTTGGTATCGATCCTCCAAGGATGAATTCCAAGTTCAAGATTTATTTGGCCCTATACAACCCAGGCTCCAACTCGGCGAACACTATTTCACTCACCATACCATAATCAGTGAGGGCCTATTTCATTTGGGGTTCACTTTCTACCTTAATTTGATTGGCCTTCCCCCTCTAGGGGAGCCATAAGTGGGAGAAGTCAGTTGAGATATATGGTTTAGGGCTCTAGACCAATTCTGACTTAGAAGTATCCCATACATTTTAGGAATATCTACCACCTAGATATCGATGATGCTGGATATCCAGGGACCCTGTACCAATTGTACTTGGAAATTTTTCAATTAACCCACCATTTTAACCATAGTTTTATCCAACTGGACTACTGCACCTTTGGAAGGCATGGGGACTAATCCAAGCTTCTTATAGATAAATAGGGGCATGACATTTCTAGAAGCTCCGAAATCTACAAGGCAATTATGTAATTTTTTTACAGTTAATTTTAGGTTTGAGCAGAAAAGGGGGGTCCTCTGTGTTTCCCCATAACACATTTTCATTGGCATCATTTAAGGTGACACACTTGGCTTGGTGGTAGAAAACTTTTAGGCTTTCCAAATATTACAAGAGGGACTTCTGCTGCTTGGGGAAACTGAGTAATACTTCTATTAAGGTCATGGTGGTGGTGGTGTTTTCCATCACCTTCTAGATATCAAACCTTCCCTTTGGATTTCACTAACCTTTTCTCACAAGGTCCCACACATGATTAGGGATAGGCCCTTTTGGAAGGGCGGGTTGACATTTGCAAGGAGGTTTGGTGAGAGATTTGTAATCTTCAGGTGAGTTGATGTTGTGAGAGGGCCTTTGATAAACTAAAACTAGGTGTTGTAAGGAATCCTGGGATTGGTAAAGGAATTTGCCTCAAAGGTTGGGATGGAGTCATCAAAGAAATCTTGTAAATTGTCCTCTTCCTCATTTTCTTTTCCTTCTCTAAAGAAGACGATTTCATAGGCAAAAGTAGAGTGATGGGGTTTAGCTGAGGATTCTGAAGGAGGAGAATTAGTTTTTTTTTGCCTATTAGACTGGGAGATTTGAATAATCTTCTCTAGCATGGAACAATTTACCTTGGAATGTGAGCTAGTGTCATGCAACATACACCAAGAAATCAAGGGATGGAATTCATCAAGTTGTGTAGTATGGCTAGGTCGTCCACCCCCTTGGGTATTAGGATGACTTGGATGGACACCCCTGTTATTTGGTGTGTTATTCTATTACTAGTGATTAGGCCGATTATTTTTGTTCCCATTATTGTCATAGTGGTTCCTAAGCCTAGATTTATTGGAACTCCTGATAAGGCTAAATTATTGCCTTTGTTTTGTATAATTTTAATACTTTGTTCTAGTTTTTGTTAAAACATTTGAGAGCCTAGCTAGTCAAAACTTGTGATAAAAGTCCAGATAAAACTGTTAAACCATGGGTAGATGTTTTTGACATACTTTGCTAATATTATACATATAATGCAGTATTTCATAAAACCATCAGAATATATGTTCTAACATATAGATATTTAATTTGATTAAGCTTGTTGCATGAATATTTCCACATCATAACTAACTTGGCAGGAGAGAAGCGGCTGGAGAGTGGTCGACAGTATTCAAAGAAGACCGTTGAAGACCAACTATGGTGGAGTGATCATTATAGTACCAAGAAAACATGGCTTCTACAATGGAGCCATTATTCTAGGATGCGGGGATGTAGCGTGCCTATATTCCCTTTGCACTTAGTACGTTGAATTGGTCATCCAAGTTTCATTACCCACACCGCAGGCTGTTGTATTTCCATATTCTTCTCCGGCATGTTTTCACCAAGATGGTTTTCCTTTCTATTTTTTAATAATGTTTGATCCTCTATATATAGGGATTGGACTGATAGTTTGAAGTTAGATAGAAATCAGAAAAAATGCTTTGGAAGAACACTATTGTATATTCACAGCAATCTATTTCAAGTTCCATGTCTTGTTTTTATATAATGAGTTTTTGAAACGCAATGAAATAGTTCTTGGTTTACATTCTGTGTTCATGGTTTAGTAGAAACTGACCAAGGGGGCCCACTTGGGAGGTGGAATAGGTTAGAATAGAATATATTTCATTTCCAACATTTCCAAGCATTTCTAGTATTTCAGATAGAAATTACAATTTCTTCCTGCAGCATCGCAACTTGTGAGTGTTCCTACAGCATCTGCAAGAATAGTTATAATGGATGTTTTAGGTTGAAATATTAGGTTTCAGTAGAGTTGCAACTTCTAGAATTCATTCTAGTAAGAAGATAAATGTATTATTTTCCTGCAGCACTAGTGTAGGTTTCTTTTATGCATTTTTACCTTCCTGCAACATAAGCAGAATGAATCCTTAAGGAACCTAGTGCACATACTGTGCCGACCATTTCAAGTATACATCCCTGGGTTGAAAATTTAAATGCACCTCATAATAGGAAAAATAGTCCTTATATTGAATGAACCATTCCTAAGAAAGGCCTTGAGCATGATTATTCTACACCTATTGTGAGGCGGTTCATTTTTGGCACTGCTGCCGGGGATGGTGTCAAGATAGGAACATTTTCAAGTCATTTTTCATTCCTAGATTTGTTTTTAGATTTATATCTCTAAAAATTACTTCACAAGCATGAAGAATTTAATTGCATGCATCGAAGAGAAAGGCGACGAGATGAATATGACAGATTTCTCCCAGCATAGCCTACTAATTTGAACGAGGAAGTTGAAGAAGTTGAGTTACCCTTTCAGGATGCAAGCCCCAACTTTCCTACAACATCTTCCTCTAGAGAAGAACCATTTGACATAAGTGGCTTTAGACCTTTTACAGAAATCTTGGCCAGCTTTCTAGATAATTCTGGCCCAAATCCACCTAATGTTAATAATCCAGTAGCCAATGCTCCTTTTCAGCAGCAACCCCACAATCAAATACCTCCAGTAAAGGCACATCCTACTTTCCCGTTTCCTCTCCCAAGCCTTATAAACAATGCTAATCTCAAGAATATACCCACGGCTACTCTTCCAAAGTTTATGGTCTTATAACTGAGGATATTGACACTTTCTTGTTTGAGTTTGACATATTGTGTCAAATTTTTGACTATAATATTGATGCCCATAAGCTCAAGTTGTTTCCTGCAACATTGAAAGAGTCAGCATTACGATGGTTCATGGGCTTAGGAGCCAATGCAGCAGGTACCTAGGATGAGATGTAGATGTTTTTTCTACAGAAATATAAATATTATTGCAAAGGCAGTGACCCAAAAGGAGATGATATCTTTAGGATGTCTCAAAAGGAAGACGAAACATTGGAGGATTATGTTTCACAATTTTTGTACACAATACAGAAGAATCCCCAGCATGTACTGGAAGAGGACTCATAGAAGCTAGTATTTTTGAGAGGGGTAAATGAAAACTATCTGGAAGCATTGGATTTGATGGCTAGTGGAGACATATCCCAATCTTCTTGGGATGACCTCAAGAAAATCTGTCAAAACTACTCAAGGTCAACTATGAAGAAAGGCAGAGGATACTGGACCACAGTCACAAATGGGATTGGTTTAGGTGTTTCAAAGCTAGAGATATCCAATTTGCTTGAGAATTTCAAGAAATATATTATAAATTATGTAGCTACACATCTTGACACAATGACTACCAAAAAGAAGAATGCAGAAGTTGAAACACAATTGGCTGAGTACTGTCCACACTGCCACAAATAGAAGCAAGACTACGGATGTAAGCTAGTAGCCAATCTGGAAAACCAAAATTTTCCAACTGACTACATGAAGATAGAAGGAGACAATGATCAAGTGTTCTTCATCGCTCAACAGCGACCATAGGCTTCACAACAAGGTATGCCACAAGATCCTCTAAAATTTTCAAATTTTAATAATAATCAGTGGCAAAACCAAAATTATTAGAACAATTCTCTGTACTCTCAACCCCAATGGCCAAACCAGCAGAATAACCCATGGCCAAACCAGCAGAATAACCAATGGAAAATTCCACAAAATAATCAGTAGAAATTAGCAAAATAATCAGTGGCCTAGTCAGTAGAATCAATGGCAACTACCGCAAGGAAATTTGCAGCAAACTAACCAATGGAGGGGGCCTCCATAGTGACCTAACCAAAATTTTGGCAGTCCACAATTACCACCTCCAGTGCAACCACCTGCAATAATGCCACCTCCTATAGCAACTAATGCTAATCCAAAGCCTACCCAATTGCCTTCTCAACCACAGCCAAATCCAAACAATAAATAGTAGTAGCAACAAGCGTACACTACTGACACTCAGCAGTGCCCTACTTATTCAGTAGAAATAGCTAATATTCATTTGAGGTCTGGTACCACCCTACCCACACCTGAATATCCTATAATTATAGAAGTTGTAGACACTCCTGCAGCATTGCTTCCAAAAGCCACATTGCCAAATACTAGGCAACCTACTAATATACCCAACAGAACTACTATCCACACTTCAAATCCACCCTTTCCATAGAGGTTAAATAAAGAAAAACCTATACCCCAGGAGGAAGAAACATTTGATATTATTGAGCATCTGAAAAATATGAATATTCAAATTCCACTATTTCAAGCTATCAAAGATATACCTATTTATGGAAAGGCTATTAAGGAAGCATGCCTTAAGAAGCTAGGGTGGAAGAAGAAAGACCCTCAGATAGTACATGTTGTAGGCCAATTAGTAGATATCATGTTAGGAAAGGTAGTAATACCTAACTATTCAGATCTTGGTAGTCCAGTAGTCGACCTGATAATAAATGGACAAACTGTGAAAAATGCTCTAGTTGATTTGGGAGCAGCAATAAATGTTATGACTAAAGATACAATGCATAGGATAAGCATAGAAGGCTTAAGAACAACAGCCATAGTGTTACAACTTGTGGAGAGTTCAACTATTACTCCAAAGGGCCTCATAGAAGATGTGATAGTAACCTTAGATTCATGGGAGTATCCTGCTAATTTTCTCATCCTATCACCTAAAGTAAACTTTGTTGGCTATCTTGTAATCTTGGGAAGACCTTGGTTAGCCACTACTAATAGAAAAATTAATTGCAGATTAGGCAGTATGAAAATTTCAAATGGACAAGCCATAAGGAAACTAGCCCTATATCCTCCTACCCAACCCTAGCCAGACCTGGGAGAACCTATTTGGCCAGACCTAGGAGAAGAGGAGGAGGATCTTAATTCAGTAGCCCAACTCATGATGTTGCATATGCAATCTTTTCTAAAGATGCAAGAAGAAGATGATGTGATACAGAGCATTCTAACCAATGAATGTGTTGTGGCTAAGGATGTTTTAGAAAGTTCTATTTTACAGCTATGTACCTATTAGGATTGTATGCCTCCAGCAAACCATGAAATGATTAATCGATCACTAGAAAATAAAATAGTTAGAAGTCTGGTGCCTGAAGTGTTAATGGAAGAGCTAACAACAACAGTAGAACTGTCCTCAAGATGAAGCCTCCATGTAAACAACAAGCTATCCCAATCACCATTGGCATTGTTAACAAAGCTCCTCAATCAACATGAAAAATCCTTTGCATGGGATTACGGAGATATGGAGGGACTAAACCCAAAACTCTGCACCCACAGAATCTACATCAATGATGGAAGTTTTCCACTTTGACAACCACAAAGGAGAATAAATCCAACACTAAGAGAAATAGTTAAAATAGAGTTGTAGAAGCTGCTGGATGCTGGATTCATCTACCCAATCTTTGACAGCAAGTGGGTATCTCCATTGGTAATTGTACCTAAGAAAGGAGGTAAGTGGGGATATGTGTGGCTTACAGAGAATTAAATAATGCTACAAAAAAGGACCACTTTCCTTTTCCTTTTATTGACCAGGTCTTGGATAATTTGGCTGGAAAGAAATATTTCTCCTTCCTGGATGGATATAGTGGTTACAATCAAATAAGCATTGCCCCTAAAGATCAGGAAAATACTACGTTCACATGTCCTTGGGGCACATATGCCTATTCAGTATTACCATTTGAATTATGCAATGCACCTGCTACCTTTCAGAGAGCTGTGATCAGCATCTTTGCTGACATATCACATGATTGCATGGAAATATACATGGATGACTTCACAACATTCAGTGTCACATTTGAGGAAGCTCTAAAGAATTTGGAGAAAGTACTGATCAAATGCAAGGAGCATAACCTATCTCTCAATAGTGAAAAGAGCTTTCTGATGATGTAGGAAGGAGTGGTGTTGGGACATTTTATCTCCAAAGCTGGAATACAGGTAGACCCTATGAAGATAGAGGTAATTCTCACACTCCCTATTCCTACTAAGCAAAAAGAAGTTAGATCTTTCCTAGGTCATGCTGGTTATTATAGGAGGTTTATCCAGAACTTTAGTCAAATATCTAGTCCTCTGTACAACTTACTTACCAAAGAAGCTGAATTTGCTTGGACAAAAGAATGTGATGAGTCCTTCCTGCAGCTCAAGTCACTTTTGACAACTGCACCAGTACTTAGGGGTCCTAACTGGACATTGCCATTTCACATCCATATAGATGCTTCAGACTATGCTGTAGGTGTTGTCTTAGGATAGATGACTAAGAACCTTGAAAATGCAATCTATTATATCAGTAAGAGTCTACATGGACCAGAGTTAAACTATACAGTGACTAAGAAAGAATTGCTAGCAGTAGTTTATGCTTTGAACAAATTCTGCCATTATGTAAATGGTTACCTATCTATGTTCATACTGACCATGTAGCAATTAAGTATCTCATGAAAAAACCTGCCATAACAGGCAGGTTAGCAAGATGGCTTCTTCTATTGTAGGAATTTGACATAACAATCATTGACAATCCAAGGAAAGAAAACGTGGTAGATGATAATCTATCCAGACTTCATCATGCTAAAGAAGATAATACTTTGATAGATGATACATTTCCATATGAACATTTGTTTCATATTGCTGTCCAAAATCCATGGTATGTAGATATAGCTAACTACCTAGTAGCTAATAAAATGCCCACACATTTCTATTATAAGGAAAAAAATCTTCTTGTGGAGAAAAGCTTCCATTTCTCTTGGATTGATAGCATATTATTTTACACTGGACATGACCAAGTCATGAGAAGATGTGTAAGAGAAGATGAGACTTATGACATTCTTCATGCATGTCACAATGAGCCATGTGGAGGGCACTTTGCAGGCAAATGAACAACATAGAAGATTTTAACAATTGGCTACTATTGGCCTACACTTCACAAAGATGCAGAAAGTTATACAAGAAAGTGTGACAAATGCTAGAGAATGGGTCGACCAACAAGGTCAGATGAAATGCCCTTAAACCCACAGGTGGTGGTAACACCATTTGATAAATGGGGCATGGACTTTATTGGTCCAATAGTTCCTCCATCTAATGGGAAATCATACATACTGGTATGCATAGATTACCTGACCAAATGGGTTGAAGTTAGAGCAATGAAGCATGTAAGAGATCTTAAAATTGCTGAATTTCTATATGAAGAAATTTTTACTAGATATGGCATGCCAAGAGAACTTGATACTGATCAAGGTACATAATTCACCTCCAATATAATAATAGAACTCATGAAGGAATATAATATCAGACATCGGAAGTCAAGCCCCTATCACTCCCAAGCCAATGGACAAGCAAAAGTAACAAATCAGGAAATAGAAGCAATTTTAACAAAGATAGTTCATTTGCATCACCGAGATTGGAGCAGTAGACTATCAGAAGCCTTCTAGGCATATAGAACAACATGGAAGACTACCATAGGGTTCACAACATTCAAACTATTATATGGAAAAATAGCAATGTTACCGATTGAGTTTGAACACAAAACATTAAGAACAACACTGGAGTTAAACATTGATCTTCCTGCAACACAGAAAGAGTGATTGTTGCATCTCAACTCTTTGGATGAAATGCGCAAGTCTGCCCTGTAGCAAAAAAAAATTGTCCAAAAGTAAATAAAATAGTGGCATGACTCCCATATCAAGAATAAGTAGTTCATAGTTGGAGATTGGGCATTGTTATATGATTCTAGATTCCAGGAGATACCAGGCAAGCTGTAGACACAATGGTTGGGTCCCTATGAAATCAGCCATGTATTTACAAATGGAGCAGTCCAGTTGACCATAATTGACCCTATTCAATTCAAGCTATTAGTCAATGGCCATAGACTAAGGTTGTACCACTAGCCACAGATGAAAGAGGACTTCCTGCAATAGTTCAAACAACCAGTTTTAAAGGATCAACAGGTAATACTTCCTGCAGCAGAGGGTGTCAACCTTCTTCCTGCAACTCTTCAATGAAAATTCCTTCGAAGCATGACCATAATAAAAAATTTATGATCACATAAAGTTTAAAATTCCTCATTCACTTTTTATATTCTTCTTTTTCAACCCACTTCATTTCTTAATCTTCCATCCACCCACATTCCATGTCTTCATATTTCTATGCTTTCAATAAAGAGATAGTGCACTGACACATGCAAATGCCAACGCTGTCATTCCACTCTCACCAATCTTTCCTACCATGTGTGATGATCAATTACCAGGTAGGAGCTTTTCAAATTTATTTCCATTTTTATCGCATGTATTTAGTTGGTTATATCGAATACTGCAATAAATGTATCATTGCCGCCTTCAATCTAGTTCCGTACCTTCTACCAAGTCTGACAAGTGAGGACACTTGTCAATATTTTGTAGGGGGTAGGGAAGTGTGCCAATTTTCAAAAGTGTCATTTCTATTTACTCATTAAAATATCCTTAAATCTGTACTTCGACATTGTCTTAATTAAAATCCAACTGCCACATCACACAAGTGTCAAATTGTCGTACCTTTATTCTGAATAAACCCCTAACTATCAGACTAGATGTGACCCAGTATTAAAACCTGCTCTCACATGAACATTTATGATTCATTCTATTAAAATACATTATTATTGTCCATATCAAGAAACTAGAAGAGTTCAAAAGAGGATCTATGGGTTTACAGAAATTAATCTGAAATTTAAAAAGAAGCAGAGCAGAAGTTAAGCAGAGCAAAGATTAAATAGAGAAAAGGTTCGATTAGGTAAAGCAAATGGGAGGTCAATTGCAGTGGCATGAACCAGTGGTTCATAATATTTTGCTAGCTGATGTAGAGGCCGTAAGAAGATTTAATGTCTATGGATGGCTAGGGTATTTCTTAAAATTGACGGAGTTTGATGATGAAGCAACAGTAGAGTTTTTTAATACATTTGATGAGGGCCACGCAACGGTATGGGGATTGCCAGTTGTTGCAACAGAGGAGTGAATAGCAGAAGTGACCGGTTTTCCAGTAGAAGGCGAACATTATCCTAATGCCCATGATGCTAGGTCAGCTAGGGCTCAATTCACCCTACCAGGAGACCCTCCATTGGAAATCACTATTCAGGGATGCAAAAGGATGTCCATTCCTCCACCATACCAGGAGTTGGCTATGCACATTATAAGGTATTTCACCTATGAGGGATGATTCTCTAATTTACATGCACATCATTTTAAGCTGCTTAGTTATA
>MU226973.1:3190323-3208600 GCA_018584345.1 Thuja plicata | reverse complement strand
CAAAAACGAAGAAGGACCTTATCTAGTCCTTAGCAATTAGGCTTTTCTTGTCTCTGAATTAGAAGTAAAGGCACAGGATTCATATAGACATTTCAAGCATTGTGATTCATACAAGAAAAATCCCTAACAGACCGTTGAAGACCAGCTATGGTGGAGTGATCATTACAGCACTAGTAAAACATGGCTGCTACAATGGAGCCATTATTCCAGGATGCAGGGATGTAGTGCGCCTATATTCCCTTTTCACTTTGTATGTTGAATTGGTCATCCGAGTTTCATTACCCACACCGCAGGCTATTGTATTTCCATATTCTTCTCCAGCATGTTTTCAACAAGATGGTTTTCCTTTCTTTTTTCTAATAATGTTCGATCCTCTATATATAGGGATTGGACCGATAGTTTGAAGTTAGATAGAAATCAGAGAAAAGTTTTTGGAAGAACACTATTGTATTTTCACACCAATCTATTTCAAGTTCCATGTCTTGTTTTTATGTAATGATTTTTTGAAACACAATGAAATAGTTCTTGGTTTACATTTTGTGTTCATAGTTTAGTAGAAACTGACCAAGGGGGCCCACTTGGGAGGTGGAATAGGTTAGAATAGAATAGATTTCATTTCCAGCATTTCTAGTATTTCAAATAGAAGTTATAATTTCTTCCTGCAGCATCGCAACTTGTGAGTGTTCCTACAGCATCTGCAAGAATAGTTATAATGGATGTTTTAGGTTGAAATCTTAGGTTTTAGTAGAGTTGCAACTTCTAGCATTCATTCTAGTAAGAAGATAAATGTATTATTTTCCTGCAGCACTAGTGTAGGTTTCTTTTATGCATTTTTACCTTCCTGCAGCATAAGCAGAATGACTCCTTAAGGAACCTAGTGCACATACCGTGCCGACCATTTCAAGTATATGTCCATGGGTTGATAAGTTAAATGCACCTCATAACAAGAAAAATAGTCCTTAGATTGAATGAACCATTCCTAAGAAAGGCCTTGAGCATGATTATTATACACCTATTGTGAGGCAGTTCAACTCCATTATCCCAAAAAAATGTTTCCTCTCTATGAGGAGTTGGTTTTATGGGATATAGAGGATCCCATATTTAGTTGTCTCATGTCTATAGTGAGGGAGGACACAACTCGCCAAAGGGGTTCAACCTTGGCAAAGAGTTGGGTTGTCATGTCATAGTGTGATGAATGGAGTGGGGTGTAGAAGTAGTGGTACCTAGAGTGGTGGAAGATAATCCTCCAAATGTGAGCGTTTGGAAGAAGGGCATTCTGGTTGGTTGAGGTGTTGGTTGTTGTGGTTGTTTTCATGGCACATATTTTGGCCCTAGAGGATTTTGATGGGGGGTGGGGTAAATATACCAGGGTATTAGGTTTATTGTTGGGGCCCCCATATCCAAATTTGGGTCATACCCCCTGAGTAAGAATTTCCCCCAGGTTGTATGGTGTATGGTACACCTTGTTCAATATCACCAGGAGCTTTTCTTAGGTTCTGAGATAGCTCTAGAGAAAGGTTTTAAACCTCTTCCAAGGTGTCCCTTTCATTGGCAGCAGTGGTTCTCCATAGGAGGGTTGTGACAAACGGATCCAAGGCACTGAGGTATGTCTAAATGGTTACCTTGGTGGATGTGATAAAGGGACCCATGCATCATTTCAAGGCCCTCTAGAACTGATGATTAAATTTTTTTAGAGGCTTTTTGGGTTCCTTCTTGATAGAAATGAACTACCTATGGGACCAAGTTGGGTCTACATAGACACAAAATGTCGTCAGAAAGGCCACTTCCATGTCTTGCCAACTATTGATGGAGTTAGGTGGCAAGTTTAGGTACTAGTTCAATTCACTTTCCCCAAGGGATAGTAGAAACATCCTATGCAAAACATATTCATGTTGGATGCGGTGCATGTTCATGGCATCTTTGTACACTTGTAGGTTCTCTTCTGCGGTCTAGGGGCCTAGATGCTAGTACTTTGGGCAAATCTTTTCCAAGTGTAGAGGGAGGTTATTGACCGTGTTAGGAAACTGTCCCATTGGGGACCCAATACTATTGAAATACATAGCCATTTGAATTGTAGGTATCACAAGGGTTGTATTCATTTTTGGGGTAGGTTGGGAAACTTGGGTTTGAGTTCAGCAAAGTCTACGAGATTGGGGGTTGATTGAAGTATTCTTTTGAAGCGCAAAGGTGAGAATGACCCTAACCTATGAAATACCTGGTCTCTATAAATATTGGTCAAAGAAACCACAAGGGGTGTGGTGTTAAATATTTCCAGTGTGGATGAGCTCATGCCCTACTTCTAGTGCCAATTTTTGTTGATAGGACTTTGTGTCGACCCTGCCAATAGGGAGAGAGTTGTCACCGGGTACCGAGCTACTAACCAACTTTTCCTAAAGAGGTTTATAGGAGAGCAAGCTCTCTTGGCCTCCAATCACCTAGTAGTTAGGTCGCGATGGTGAAGGATTAGCTTAGTTGGATAGATGACTATTTATTTGAGGGGATAGCTATTTTTGACTCATCAATCTCTAGGAACTTGAGAAGGTCGAGTTTCCTGCAAGAATTCTTTACTTCCAACATAAAATAAAAGTATAAAAGATGATATAGAGTTAGTATAAATTTCTATCTATAGTCATGACTTGTATATTTTTGAAAGCATCAACCAAGCTCTAGATGAAAAACTAACAACGAATATCAAAAATATAAGTGATCATCGATCAAACATATATTAGTAGCAAGGTAAATTATTCCATCAAATCATTAAAGAATTGGAGAAGTGGATGAAAGAAAACATACAATGTGAAAGAATTTCATTAACTCTAGAACCAAAGACAACACAAAATATAGCACCAAGCGGTGCCTCTCATTCCTTCATTAACTTCTAATCCAGTATCACTAGTGGTTACACTAGAGGCTCCAAGGGATTATTAATCTACTAAGAACTTTTTAACAAAATAGCTAAAAAAACTTAGTATAACATATGGATAGAAAAATCATCAATTTTCTGACCCTTATAATGGCATTGTAATTATTATTTATTAACATATAACATACCTAGGGAGCTTAACCTATGCAATATACTTACATTAAATTAGAATATTTATAGTTGGTACTACCTATGCTGTCAGGATCATCCTACTATATACAATCATTTGAGAAGACAATAGAGGAAAGAAAGAGAGAAGTTATAGGAAAGCTGCCATTGATAAGAGTTCCTATGTACTTGTATATGTAATGGTGTGACCCGAATTAATTTGTTTATATGCCCTCATTAATGCATCTCTAGTTCTTGGTTGTCAAGTGGTACTCCATATGCTAGATATTAAATGTTGAAATGATGCCTAGGAAGCTGGGAGACATCTGCAACAAAATTTTTGGCCAAACATGACCCATCAAGCCATAAAGGAATATCCCAAGCCTAACAAAAAATCTTGAATAGTGATGGGTCGGCTTTAGAGGAACTACCAAAACTTATCACCATAAAGAATACAAAACTAGGGACACATAATTCTGGGTTCTGGGAGCTTGTGTTCAAATAATAAAGAATAACTAAGTAAACTTTCCATAGGAGGAGGGATCCCCAAATTCTAAGAAATTCTATTGATCCTTGTATTTCTTATATTCTTCCAAACTTTGAGGTACTCCCTCCTCCTTCACACCCTTCAAACAATCTTGATGATTGACCGAGCTCTCGAGGTGATCACTAGCATCCTTAGCCTTCTCCTTTAATTCTATAGCCACCTTGGTGGAATCATGAGACATAAGTACCATCTATGAGAGTTGCACCATTACGGTTCCATTGAAATATCTAGAGGGATAAAATTGAGCCTCATCCACTTCATCAAATTTTCTAAGTATACTGTTGATAGGAGTATAAGTGCTAAGGCTGAGTGGATCAGCTAAAGTGAGCTCTTTGACAAATGTAACATATTGGTCCAGTGGGGCCCATATTGCCAAGAGTTGTTCCTCCAAAACCCTTACCAGTTTCTTTCCCACCATAACTCTGAATGCAAGTCTGTAGTATTGGGTTTTAAGGAACCCGTATGACTCAACCCCTGGGATGTCTATTGTCACCAAATTGTCTTCCCCAAGGTTCAAAACCTCCCCCAAGCCATCTCTCCATTCTCCATACTTCTCAAATTTTCCCTGCCATAAAGGAATGGTGGCCTCCATTTGATTGACCGTGTCTTGTGCCTGAAAGAAATCAAAGAGAGACTTGAATAGAAAATGTCTTACCAGCCCTATCTATCAAACCATCCAATCATCAATGGTCAGCTCTTTATTTTTCATTATCCTTAGTGCATCTATATCTCCCTGTGGAAGAAACATTCCAGACATTGTAGGTCTAGGTGTTTTAGAGGCAAGTGGGCATGCTAATTCTCTTAGGAGTTTGAGAATAATTGCATTTGTGAACTTAAGGGCCCTAACCCTTTAGGACTGATTCTCATACTGGTTGTGCATGGCCTGACTTGCCTCATTTAGGAGATCTAATTCTCCCCTTTAATTTATTTTTCCTAGAGGCACCTTTGTGATAAGATATTCTCCAAAAACAACCTTTGATTCTTCTTTTCCTTTTGGTGGGGTCGCTATTACTGCCACCACATTTCCATCTGGGTCCCTTCAAGTGTTATGAAGGGTGTGAGCCCTTTTGGGCTTCTTTTCTATCTAGCCTTCGACCAACATCTCAGCTAGTGACAATGGATCCACTAGTGCCATCAGAGCTTTTCTTCTTTGGGATTCTACCATCCACTATGGTTTTCCTACTGACCCACTTATTACCATCCCCAAGCTCAAATTATTCCCAGGGTTATGCTCAGGTTCTCCCTTAGACGTGTTTCCATCTGTGTTGCAGGGATCTTCACCTATGTTACCTCTTTCTCTTTATGCACCATCTCCTAGAATATTCTCTTTCGGTGGGCTAGATGGTGGTGGTTGGAGAGGAAACTCATTCAAATCTAATTATTGAAGCATATTCAGGAACTCACCAACCAGGATGTCACATGGTGGTGTTTGGCCTTGATCGCTGGTCAGCTTTTGGAGTACTGAATTAGAGGGTATGGCTATTCTTGGGGCTCTGGTTTCCTCTTCTACTAACAATTTCTCTTCAACCCATCCACTTTATTTCTCCTTTTCTGTCATCACTCCTTCTTTGAGCTTCTTTGGCAAGGATTCATTTTATTCCCATTGGGTCATCCCTTCTATGGCCCATGTTGTTTCTTCTTTTCTAGGGACCTCAGATTCTTGCCTCCCTATATCCTCTACCACACTATCTACCATTCCTTGTAATCCCCCTAGATTGCCAATCTGAAAGAAGTCATAAATAAAATCTGTGAGATCTATGAGGGGTCTTTTGGAAGATTTCATTTACCAGAAGAGGAGGAAGAGAGAACTTTGACATTGGGCATACCTACGAGTTCAAGGTTTGGACCTTTCTTTCCTAGGGGCCTTTATTAGTTCTACTTTTTCCTTGTCTGGAGTGGTGCTCTGATGGCCATGACCACTGCTACCTCTTCATTGCATGTTACACTGATTAGTGTGTCTAGAGAGGGATATTCTCTTGCCGGGGGATAGGAACACACTGGAGTGGCTCCAAGACCAAACATCACCCTAGAATTTGATGTATCCCATAGTTTCTGAGACTTTTCTAAGACTTTGCCAAAATGGGGTCTGATACCTGAAGGGAAGCACCAATCAAAAATTGATTGTCCAATTGGATTCTTTTCGGGCCAGTCCTTGAAAAATAGGCATGGTTGCATTGGATTACTATTCTTGAGATGGCCTCAATATCCAAAAGTTTCACTGTGTCCCAATCTATCTATGAGAGGTTCATCTTGTCGATACCAACTATATAATTACAGTCCTCACACGACCTAATATCTAAAAAGTTCATAGGAATGTCAGGAGATTAAGATGTTACATCATTCCCTTTAGCATCTTGGAGTACTACCAATTTTGGATGTCAAAATTATCTAGTAAATTGGCCCAATATTCCTCCAAGTGCCTCTCTAGGGGATTGATTCCCTAGGGAATTATCTTTTTTAGTTTCCCACATGGATCATAGTTCTTGCGACTGAGTGAAAAGTTGGCTAAGTTCAAGTTTCTTAGATCATTCTCTGCCTCTTGGGCCATGGTGAGGGAGGAGGTGTATTTCCCATATACACATGGGAAAGAGATGGAGGTGAGATTCTTTGTTTCCATTGGAGCATGCACCTCCAGGATCTGCCTGCAAAATTCCAACAAAATGATCCTATCCCTGCAATGATTGGGCAATAGGAAGCATTGCCTAGAAAATCTGGACACCCAAATGTAGGTGTGTTGTGTGAACTAGATGAAGTAACATCCCCATGTATTAACTAAGGCCATGGCCTTTAGGGACATTCTAAATCCCTTATCACTAGTGATCACCTTGATCACATAGAAGATGAAAGCATTTCTTACTCTACAAAAATTGGGGAAACTCTTGTCCCACTAAATATGGGAAAAGTGATCCCATGGGGTGGCTTGTGCAGCCCCATCCCCTAGGATGCCAACTTTGGTTAATCCTTGAATTCCTAGCTATTGTCGAGCCAATGGCCAGAGGATGTAAGAATTCATGTAGAACCTGTGATCTCCCCCAACCCTCATTATATGGGCATCCACATGCTTGAAAATAATGTTGACCTACTCAAAGAGTGCCTTGTTGGTGGTCATACAATATAGAAAGTAGTACATCAAGGGGAAAACTCCCAAGAATGGGTTTCCCCAAAAATTATGCATAGAAATATAATTCTTGTCTAGATGGGCTCCTTGAAGTTAGAGCAAGGAATATCCATCCACATGTTCTTAAAGTCTCTGTGTGGGATTTATTTTCATTCTAAATTGAGGTGGCGTCGGGCGAGATCATCTGTGTCCTTGAATTTCTTGAATGAGGTGGCCTTGGTGAGAGTAATTGCACCTAGAAAGAATGGAATGCACCATCTATTGAAGAAGGCATCATGGTCCAAAGAGACTATGGGCATTGGGTACCCAAGAGGGTTGGGCGAGACCAACACAAAACTCCACTAGCTGGGTTGTAACATTTAGCTAGGAGCATGATCAGCTTGGGTGCTTGCACTGAGTATATAAAACCATCCACTTGAATGATTCTAGATTCTGCTAAGTTAACTAAGATAGGTTTTTTGGCCCTTCCCTTTTGGCAGATTACTTGAATGAGGCCTTTTATTTCATCATATGTGTCGATATATGTATTTGTGACCTCTTTTAGTGTAGATTCAATTCGGGATCTCAGAATTATCTCTCCTTTCTTATACTTTTAGGTCAATGGGTGCCTTTCCAACATCCTTTCTACCTTGGAATTTTTGGCAGTGCTTGGTGAAACACTCAGAAGTTTGATACTTCCTCGGGATGTTGATACTGAAGCCATTTCTTTCTTGTCTTAACCTATACCTACAAACTAGACAATCGTTAGTATATGAATTTTTTTTTATAAAAACAGATTCCAAGCATTGGTATTTTGGGTGTGACTTCTTATTTTCCATCCTAAAAACAAAAATCATTAGTCCTTAAGAGTATCTGGGTTCACCTCTTATATAAACATTTTATAATATATGAAACCTATCATGCACCCAAAAAGATGGGAAATGCTGACTTGATAAGAAAATTGAGATGGACAAGTCTGGGGTCACCAAAACACCTAATACCTGACCAAAAGGATAGTGATGTCAAAGACAAGAGAGGTAACTTTTCCATTGTACCTTGACATGCATAAAACCACTCAACTAAGTAATGACAATTAATCAATAGTTGTTCTATCATGAGTGGCATGAATGGCACTTTAGAGAAATTTTAATGTTTGAACGTGGGAATTAATTCCACCATTAAGATGTAAATGATGGAGGAGAGATAAATTACTAATGAATTATTAGCGAGTTGGCCTCTAAAACTGAAATAGCTTTTGCTTCGACAAGAAGGTTGCATCAACCAGAAAGGTGGATGCATTTATTAGACAAACATGGTCTTCATACCTCATAAAGAATCTTGAGTAATGGCATCCCTAGGAGTTACCTCTATGGGACCTGCACTAAAGACAACCTTTAGAGATGCATAGTATCCTCATTGTAAGAGGGAAAAACTTCAACCAACCTAATAGTATACACCTATCTTAGACAACTAACAAATCATAGAGTGCTCTGAATTTACCAAACTTGACTCTTATTTATAGGACTTAGATGACTACTTAAAGGGAATTTACAATGCTCTATAGAGGTACATTTAAAGAACTTATAGACTCTAGAGATGGACACAAATTCTATTTACAAACTATGTACAACCAAGGAAGATGAACGTCTCACCTTTGAGCAAGACAATCATGAATAAAATGAGACATACCAAGTCCAAGAGGGACAACATTCCAAACAATAGGCATGAAATGAACGATGAGGGTTGAAAAACACCGAAAAAACATATAAATCTCAAATGATAAGAACAAAATGAAAATAAACAAACAAGGGCAGAAGATAAACAAATAAAAACAACAAACCAGGAAAAACAAGCAAACAAACGAAAAATAAGGAAAAAATACAAAGCAAAGAAAAGGAGCCCAAGGGCCTACCTGAAACTTGGATTGATGAAAAGGGGAACTAAAAATAGCCTCATTTTGTCACCTAAAGGCTCTCAAGAATTGTCAAACATGCCTCTACACCTTCTAGCACAAACACCTTAGCTTAGAAAATTATTTTCTTCATTCTTTAGATATTTTTATAGAAGGTAATTAGTTCATGGTAAATGTAAAATGACAAGTTAAAGGGCCTTAAATAATGCCTAGGTAAAGAATTAATTACTAAGAATTATTCCAAGAAACAAACTGACCACCAAAGTTGGGGACTCAGGGCACCCAACAATCATTCCTCTTAAAAAAGGGGGGATAATTGGCAAGTTCCAAAGGTCCAGAAGTCATCGGCTCTGAGAAACAACACTCTGAAATCTGGATCTCAGAGGAGACCAAAAAGATAAAAGAAAGATGAGACAAGGGAAAGGGCCCAAAAAGAGAAAGAATCAAAACAACTTTGAGGCAAAGAAAAATGGGTGCCCAACATTTTGCAGACAAAATGTAAGGATGGGTATGTAGGGCATAATAGGTTGTATTGAAGAGTTGGTGTTCCTTGAAATACCTTTCTTACTCGGTGAAGACAATTGTAAATTTTTATTTTCAACCACTACAATGGCTTGTGCATTCTTAGTGTCCTTATCCAAAGTATCATTAGCTCCAAGATTCTTTGCTAAAAAATTAATCATTTTACTTTCTTTCTTTCTTAATTGACCTAGGTACCAATATACCTTACTTGATTTTATCTTTGACTTCCTCATAGGTTCCATACCTTTTCTGATTAAGGTCAATTGGTTTGGATAATAAAGATTCAATCTATTTTGAACCAATATCAATATCCATCTCTTATCCCATTGGTTGAATCCATTCAAATCTTGGTTCAATAGATTTAACTATACAAACATCAGTATCTACTTCAAAACATATGTTATCCTGATATTTAGCAATTAGTTGAGGTGGAACTCTGTATCTTTTATGCATTCTAGCTTAGAATTTCAAAAATTAATCAAACATGATTTCACCAAAATTATCTCCTAGACTTTTTATATACTCATGTATCTGATATATGGATACCCTATCAGTTTTCCAAACTACATCTCCAATAGAGGGAAATGAATTCTAGTAGTAAAAGAAAATACATAACAACAATGAACCAAATTTCAAAGTTTTGGTCTTTTCCTTTCTGATTGTTTTCATGTTGTATTCTATATGGTTCAACAAAAATTCACATAAATCTATTTGTACTCCTTTCTTCACTATATTGTATGCTAGATCAATTACTCCACATAGTACACTATCCACTCGGGATGATTGAAACACTCGGTAAGATATGATGTTGCATGCATACCTTAACTTGGGATCTATCACAGTAGATATGCTCATTCATCTTCCATCCTATGGTACCTTGGTTAGCTTAGTGAGCTTACCCATGTATATTTTCTTAATCACCTTGGGTCTATCTCCAATAGGGAATCCAGTGATGATGTGCAAAACATCCTTAGTTATCTTAATCGGTTCATTGAACCACATAAACTATTTGTGTACTTGGTTGAGTACCATCCTTACCCATTCAAGCTTGAATACCCTTGGTAAATGTATAGCATGAACCAATCTTTTTTTCCATATGGGTGTGCTTATCCTTAACTTTTACATTCACGCATAGCTTACTGAATGAAGCATTGATCTTGGCTTCACACAAATCTTTGATTTTACAATGTATAAATGTGTGTACATCTTCAATCAAAAGAACTTGTGGTGTTATTGAAGATAATGCTCCCATCATGTCAATTTCTATGACTATAGCTAGGGAAACTTGTATGCAGGGTTCACCAGTTTGACATTCTTCAATAGAACTAGTGTTTGCATCCTAGATGTCATTATCACTTCAAAATGTTTCACTTGAAAAAAATAGGGCATTCTTGATTATACCCGACTTTGCAAACATAACTCAGTGTACAACAGTTATCTCAAAAATATATCACAATGTTCTTACAAAGATTCATAATTACCTTGAAATTGGTTGAATGCTAGATAGAATATCGCTCTACAATATGCTAAATGCTCTTTCAAAAACATTAGGTTCAAAATAAATAACAAACTGACCTGTTTATAGGTTTCCCATGATTAGGGTTTCCAACGCCTCAAATTATTTGCAATAAATTTTCTTGTAGAGACCCTATTTACCTTTATACCGACTATATAGTTACTCTACTTTACCAAGTAAAAAAACCATATATAACAATGTTCTTCCAAAAATTTCACAACTTATCTAAATAAATCTTAATATCTTGATATGGATCTTAACTTTAATGCTTAGGAACTTAAGTAAGATTTATAATAAGCATGTAGTTCCTACATACCTCACACCAGTTAGGTGGAGCTTGGTGTAACCAACTTGATACAGATGGTGTTGTCTATGGTTTTGAATGATGTTACATCATCCTGAGTCTTTCTCCTCCATGTTTTGTTCATTTGTTCTCTGATTTCATCAATAGTAGTTGGTTCTTTCACTATAGATTCATCTTCATTTGGTGCATCTCCTTGATATCTCCAATTTCTTACTAGGTGTCCTACCTTATGACAATGAAAATATTCCATGTTGGATTCCTCCATGCTCTTGTGTTATTTATTTTGTGCATCAACATGCAATTTGCATCAATGTGTCCATACCTTCCATAGGATAAACATGAAATTCTTGTATTATAGTCCCAAGGTATAGATGTTCCTACTCAGTTAGTATTAGCATTCTCTCGGTTAGGCTTCCACTTGTCATTTATTTTATTTGTTCTACATTCTTCAGCTTTGTTTCCATATTTATTGCAAATTTTACAGTAACCATCAAACTTAGGTTTCCTTGTGTTACTAGCAAGATTAGTTCTGCATTCAAATGTTGGAAAGTAATAATGCAAGCAATTGTTATTTTGTCATTGCTGTCAAACTTTAACTCATGAGACTATTGTTATCTGTTTGAGTACCATATCCACTGTTGATGAAGAAGATTTAAAAAGAAGACCAAGTGAATGGTTGAGTTAAGGCAAATAAAAGGGTACTTGATCAGTTGGCACTCTGGCAAAGTAATTAGTTTTTTATCTTTCAAAGACAATTTTTCTGGTTGTTTTGTGTCGAGAAAAGTTTGGCTTGTGTTGAGAAAAGTTGCTTGTGCTGAGAAAAGTTGTTTATGCCAAGCGAAGTTTTTTTTGACGAGCAAGTTTTTTCAGTTCTGAGCACCAGTGAAATTGCCAAGTGGAAATAGTGATGTTGGTCGACTTACAGTAATTGGATTAATAATGAGATTTGAGATCTCTAGCCGACTTAGTTAATTTTGTTGGGATATGTAAATTTAATTAAAGATTGATCCATGTAATTTAATGTATGGGTAACCATAATTAATGCATGGTTTCAAGATTTAATTAGAGACTACTTTGGAGAATTAAATGTAATGTAAATGATGGAATGATTCGTTGGATCTGACCTAACCTGAGATCTATGATCTTGATCAAGCAGCAAAGATTTATCTGACCTAGAGAGAGAGGTATATGATAACCTCAGGGGTTATTCATTGTGTGCTGCTGAGTATGCTAGTGTGTGGAAGTACATGTGTGTATTCAAGAGGTTCCCATAGTTGATTTACTGATTGGCATGATCTAGTAGAGAAGGTTGAATACAGAAGTAGAGAGTTGCATGTGTGGTTGCTTGATAGATTTCCAAGTAGATCAGAAGATTGAAATGACAATGTAGACCATCCAATAAGTTAACATCAAAGCTGTAATTGGATCTGAATTTGCAAAGTAATTTGTATATATCAGATCACAACTATTGATTACTTTCTAACCATTGTATCAGTTAAATCCTTTAACAAGGTTGACCTGACAGTCATCTATATAAATCGTCTAATAAGGTGACATTCATGTGGAATTTTCTAAGTCCTCTAACAAGGCCACTCCTGACAAGGTGATTAAATCCTTTAACCAGGTCACACCTAATAGTGTGTTATTGTAACCTTTAACAAGGTTGGCTCCTCATAGAACTCACTTCAGAAGAGTGAAAACTTGGTAGCATGTTACTAATGGTTTTTCCCATATTGGGTTTCCACGTTAAATACTTGTGTCAACTTGTGTGAATGCTTATGGTTTGTTTTACTATTATGTTTCTACAAGCAATTTCATTAGACAACAAACTGCATGATTAAAGTTGTTGACATATGATACTGCTGCCAAGTAGATCTGAAATACAGAAAAGTTTTATTTTCTACATCTAGACCTAAGGATAATTGATTCACCCCTCCCCTCTCATTTATTCTAAAATAATTCTAACAATTGGTATCAGAGATTTCATTTCCTACAAATAGTTTGAAGGTACTTGGAACAAAAATATCAAAATGTATAAAAAGGAGGTTCCCAAACTAAACAAAGATAACTTCCCTGCATGGCAGAGTTTGATGAAACTGCATCTGGCTAGTATTGGAGATGATGCTAAGTGACTTATTGAAAATGACTATGTATCACCTACTACTCCTCTCATAGCTGCACAACTAAAAGAAAAGAAAGAGCACAATCAAGCAATGTTGGAGATTGCCTCCTCATTGAGCTATTTAGAGTTTGATGATATAAAGAGCTGCACAAATGCAAAGTAGATGTGGGATAAACTTGCAACTATCTATGGTGGAGACACAAATGTGCTGAGAGCTAAATCAGAAAGTCTAAGAGGTAAGTTTGATGAGATGAAAATGCAAGAAGGTGAAAATGTTAATCAGTATTATGGTAGAGTAAAAGAAGTTGTAAATGCCATTAGAGGAGCTAATGGAACAATAGATGGGAACACTATTATGAGAAAGGTACTAAGAATTTTAATTCCTATATATGCTATTAGAGTTTCTACAATTCAAGAACTGAGATTTACTCCTAACAATAATCTGAATCTGGAAAATTTGATAGGCAGACTCACTGCATTTGAAATGTCAAATTATGATAACTACAATCAACAAGGTATTGATTATGCTTTTAGATCACAGTTGGTTCTCAATAAATCTAAGAAAGGAAAGAAACATGTGAATAGTGATAGTGACACTAATAATGATGATCTTGAAGAACTTGAAGCACTTATGGCAAAAAGGCTATCCAGAGGAAAAGGAAAATACAGAGGTAAACTTCCTATTATTTGTTTTTCATGCAATAAAGTTGGTCATGTAGATGCTAGAAGTCCTGATAAGAATGAAAAAGATGAAAGAAAGGACTAAAAATACAAGGAATACAAAGATAGAAAGGATGACCAAGACTTTAGGAAATATAAGGATTACAAAGACAAAGGTAAGAAATCTTGTTATATTGCTGAAGAAACTTCTGACAATGATACTGACAATTCTGATGACAATGATATAGAAGTTGTTTATGTTGCAATGAAAGAAGATTTTGATGATGATGAGAAAATTGCATTAATATCTTATATGAGAAAAAGTGATAGTTGGATCATTGACAGTGGTTGTTCCCATCATATGAATGGTGACAAGGATAAGTTTGAAACCCTAAACCAATGCAACGGAGGATATGTAAAATGTGGTAATGATGCACCACATCTTATCAAAGGTAAAGGATTGATTAACTTGACTAACAAAATCAGATGTGATAATGTGTATTGGGTTGATGATCTTAAATACAATTTGCTGATTGTTGCACAGCTGAACACTTCTGGTAACAAAATTGAGTTCCCTCATAGAAAAGAAAAGATCTATGATTCTACTGGGGAACTTGTTGGAAGTGGTGATCAGACTAAAGGTAACTTATTTTATATGGATTTATTTGAAGAAACATGTTTGTTTGCATAGTAAAATGATGTTTGGTTATGGCATAAGAGGTTGTGTCATGTGAACTTTGATAACTTGGTAAGCGTAAGTAAATTAAAAAAGGTTAGAGGGCTACCTAAGTTAAAGAAACCTGAGAATGTTATGTGCAAACAATGTCAACTAAGAAAGATGACTAAGTCTAGTTTCAAGAGTAAAACACATATTTCAGAGGAAATTATGGAATTAGTCCATACTAATCTCTATGGTCCCATTCGAGAAAGAAGCTACTGTGGTGCTAGATATTTCATTCTATTTGTTGATGATTATTCAAGGATGATGACTATAATTTTTCTCAAGGAAAAATTTGATGCATTCCAGTTATTTAAATGGTACTTAGCTAAAGTTGAAAAGGAAATAGGCAAAAGTTTGAAATGCTTAAGATCTAACAGAGGTGGAGATTTTATTTCTAATGAGTTCAATAGGTTCTGCAATGACTAAGGCATAAAGAGATAGATCTCCACACCCAGGACACCTCCACAAAATGGTATTGTTGAACGCGGGAATAGATCTATCATGGACTGTACAAGAACACTAATGATGGAGAAGAATGTTGCATAAAAATACTAGAAAGAAGCTATAAGTACTGTAGTCTATACCCTAAATAGAGTACAAGTCAAGAAAGGTACAAATGCTACAGCTTATGAACTTTGGTATGGTTATGCACCTAGTGTAAAGTATTTTAAAGTATTTGGAAGCAAATGTTTTATACTAAAGGACAATAGAAATGGAAAAATTGATGATAAAGGTGAAGAAGGTATATTCCTTGGTTATTCAATGAAAAGCAAAGCATACAAATGTTTGAATTATAATACTAACAAAGTTGTGGAAAGTGTAAATGTTAGAATTGATGAGTTTGCAGAAAGGAATGAAGCTGAAAGTACATAAGAACCTGAAAGCTATAGATCATTCATATATCTGGATGAGGAAGATTCTAATACATTACCTAAGGCCACTTTCAAGCAATATCATGCACCTTCCGAGTCATAGAGTGGAGTTTCCAAGCAACAGTAAGTGAATTCTGAGCTATCTGATGAAGATGCCGAGTCGCAGAATCAACCAAAACTGAACACAATCAATGAATCTGAAGCAAGACCTGAGCCTACTCTAGAAAAATATGTGAGGAAAAACCATAATTCTGATCAAATAATTGGATCAAAGGATTCTATAGTTATGACACAAAGTAAGTTGAAAAATGGCACATGTTTGTTATGTGAATTTGAGCCCAAAATAGTGAAAGATGTTTTAGAAAATGAAGATTGTATATAGGCAATGAATGAAGAAATTGAAGAGATTGAGAAGAACAAGACTTGGAAACTTGTACCTAGGCTGAAGGATAAAAATGTAATTGGTACAAAGTGGGTATTCAGAAATAAACTAAATGAACATAGAGATGTTACAAGAAACAAAGCTAGACTAGTATGCAAGGGTTATGCACAGGAGGAAGGAATTGACTATGGTGAAATATTTGCCCCAGTTGCAAGATTGGAAGGAGTTAGAACCTTACTTGCACATGTAGCCTATAAAGGATTCAAAGTTTATCATATGGATGTGAAATATGCATTTCTCAATGGTATCTTGGAAGAAGAAGTGTATATTGAGCAAGCTGATGGTTTTGTTGACCCAAACAAGAGGAATATGGTTTGCAGATTGCACAAAGCATTATATGGACTGAAGCAAGTGCCAAGAGTATGGTATGAGAGATTGCACAATTATTTGATTAAGATTGGATTTGCAAGAACCAATGACAACAACAACCTGTACTTGAAGACAGAGCAAAGCAAAGGTACATTATTAGCTAAAATTTTTGTAGATGACATCATATATAGTGGACAAGATGTGTTATGCCAGAAATTTGCAATAGAGATACAAACTGAGTTTGAGATGTCTATGTTTGGTGAAATAAAATTCTTTGTTTTCTTACAAATTTATCAAATGAAGAATGGTATATATATCACTCAATCCAAATATATCAAGGAGATACTAAAAAATTTGGAATGGAAGAGTCCAAACTAGTGAATACACCCATGGCTACTGGATAGAAGCTGAAAAAAGATGATGACACAAAAGAAGTGAACCAAACACTCTACAGATCAATGATTGGAAAACTACAATATGTTGTACATAGTAAACCTGCCATTGCCCTAGCTGTTGGAATTGTTGCAAGGTTTTTTGCTAACCCCAAGGAAACTCACATGATGGTAGTAAAAAGGATTCTAAGATATTTGAAAGGAACTGATGACTATGGTCTATACTACAAGAAGAATGACAAGTTTGAACTCAGAGTTTACACTGACTTTGATTGGGCTGGAAATGTTGATGACAGAAAAAGCACTACTAGTGGAGCATTTCTTTTATGTAAAAGATTGATCTCATGGACAAGCAAGAAATAGAATTGCACCTCACAATCTAGAGCTGAAGCTAAGTATGTGGTAGTACCAGTCAATTGTTCTAGCATTGTGTGGTTGAAGATACTACTAAAAGGTATGAAGGAAGAAATCACTGAACTAGTATTCATATATTGTGATAACACGAGTTTCATTAATATCTCTAAAAACCCTATTATGCACTCGAAGACAAAGCACATAGCTATCAAGTATCATTACTTTAGGGAGCTAGTTCAGAATAAAGAAGTGAGACTGGATTATGTGAACGCTAAAGAACAATTAGCAGACATATTCACAAACGCACTACCCAAGGATGCTCATGAGTATCTGTGAGGTAAAATGGGAGTGATTCCCCTAACTGAGGCTAATTAAGTTCTGTATGGTACTGTTGCATCAAATATTAGACTTAGAATACTTGATACATTGATGCACAGTAAGTCACACTTTAGGATGCTGACTAAATTTTTGAAGTTGGACAAGGATAGAAAATATTTTCATTCATAATTAAGATGACAGGATCAGCATGATACTAAAGATCTACATGATAATGATTTCAACATCTTTGGCATTGTTGTCAAAGAGGGAGAGATTGCCTAAGATTGCCTAGAAGAAGAGATTACATAAAGGAAGAAGTACATAGAGGTAGAAGTTACTATTGAAAACATTGAAGTGATTATCTACTTAGAGGGAGTCTACAAATGTTTAGACATAGATGATTATAGTGTGATTATAGACACAAAGGGAGAAATGTTTTATAGATGAGAATCAGAATGAAGATAAAGACATTAATGAAGATTTGTTCATATCAAGGAACACAGGTGACTTTTTGGATTGTATGGTAACTATGCTTGTTAAATCATTATTTTAATATTTTGTGTTGCCATCAATGCCAAAGAGGGAGATTTTTGGAAAGTGACAATACAAGCAATTGTTATTTTGTCATTGTTGTCAAACCTTAATTGGTGAGACTATTATTATCTATTTGAGTACCATATCCACTATTGATGAAGAAGATTTAACAAGAAGACCAAGTGAATGGTTGAGTTAAGGCAAATAAAAGGGTACTTGATCAGGTGGCACTCTAGCAAAGTAATTAGTTGTTTATCTTTCAAAGATAGTTTTTCTGGTTGTTTTGTGTCGAGCAAAGTTTGGCTTGTGCCGAGCAAAGTTGCTTGTGCCAAGAAAAGTTGTTTATGCCAAGCGAAGTTGTTTGTGATGAGAAAGTTTGTTCAGTGCCAAGCACCAGTGAAATTGCCTAGTGGAAACAGTGATTTTGGCTGACTTACAGTAATTGGATTAATGATGATATTTGAGATCTCTGGCCGACTTAGTTAATTTTGTTGGGCTATGTAAAGTTAATTAAAGATTGATCCATGTCATTTAATTTATGGGTAACTATAATTAATGCATGGTTTCAAGATTTAATTAGAGACTACTTTGGAGAAGTAAATGTAATGTAAATGATGGAATGAT
>MU226973.1:3164428-3190273 GCA_018584345.1 Thuja plicata | reverse complement strand
TGTAAAGTTAATTAAAGATTGATCCATGTCATTTAATTTATGGGTAACTATAATTAATGCATGGTTTCAAGATTTAATTAGAGACTACTTTGGAGAAGTAAATGTAATGTAAATGATGGAATGATCTATTGGATCTGACCTAACCTAAGATCTATGATCTTGATTAAGAGGCAAAGATTTATCTGACCTAGACAGAGAGGTATATGATAACCTCAAGGGTCATTCATTATGTGCTACTGAGTATGCAAGTGTGTGGAAGTACATGTATGTATGCAAGAGGTTTGCATAGTTGATTTACTGATTGGCATGATCTAGCAGAGAAGGTTGAATATAGAAGTAGAGAGTTGCATGTGTGGTTTCTTGAAAGATTTCCAAGCAAATCAGAAGATTGAAATGACAATGCAGGCCATCTAGTAAGTTAACATCAGAGTTGTAATTGGATCTAAATTTGCAAATTAAGTTGTATGTATCAGATCACAATTGTTGATTACTTTCTAACCATTGTATTAGTTAAATCCTTTAACAAGGTTGACCTAATAGTTATTTGTATAAATCCTTTAACAAGGTGACATTCAGGTGGAATGTTCTAAGTCCTTTAACAAGGCCACTCCTGACAGGGTGATTAAATCCTTTAACCAAGTCACACCTAACAGTGTGTTATTATAACCTTTAACAGGGTTGGCTCCTCATAGAGCTCACTTCAGAAGAGTGAAAACTTGGTAGCATGTTACTGGTGGTTTTTCCCATATTGGGTTTCCACATTAAATACTTGTGTCAACTTGTGTGAATGCTTATGGTTTTTTTTACTGTTATGTTTCTACAAGCAATTTCATTAGACAGTAAACTGCATGATTAAAGTTGTTGACATATGCTACTACTGGCGAGTAGATCTGATATACAAAAAAGTTTTATTTGCTACATCTAGACCTGAGGATAACTAATTCACTCCTCCCCTCTCAGTTATTCTAAAATCATTCTAACATTCCATACCTATTGCATCTAAAGTAATAACCATCAAATTTAGGTGTACTTGGTGTTTTACCTTTCCTACTTCTGCAGACATTAGCAGTGTGTCCAAGCTTCCCGCAATAATTGCAACTTGGCTTATTTTGTTTCAGTGGGGCTATAATACCTTGGTCTTTCTATGCATTAGATAATTCTCCTTTCTTGGTAGTGTTATTCTCTTGAATCCAATTCTTTTTTTTTCATTCCTTTGTTTAATTCTTGAATTTCTAGTCCAAAGATTTTAGTGCTTCTTCATTTCTTTTTAGTATTTCATTTGCATCCTTCTCAAATTTTAGTCTTTGATTCATTCTTTCAATCTCAACTTTCAGTGCTTGGTTTTCAAACTCCTTTATTGTGTTATCTTGATTTGGATTCAAAGTTGGTCAGTTATATCATAGTGAACTTGGGTCATTCTCATAATCTCATTATCTTTCTTAGTTAACCTAATTTCAAATTGTCTTTTTTCATCTTCTGTCATTTTCTTTTCGTCTTTAGGATTCCTTTTTCCTTCAATCAATTCAGTCATTTTTATCATGTTGGTTTCAAGGTCTATCTTCATTAGTTCCAACTACTTAGTAAGTGAATCATTATTTTCCAATAGTTCTCTTATAGCTAATCTTGACTCATCAGTTACGCTTCCTTCAAATGTTGTCTCAAGTGTATCAACTTGTTCTTGTGTAACCTTCAGTTCATCATATATTTTCCTTCTAATCCTTAGAGACTTATCAATTTTATTTTTTAGATAAATGATTAACTCTCTTGCACTTTCCAACTCAGATTAAAGGCCATTAATCCTTTTGAATTTTCTAAAACTTTCCATGACTAAGATATTTAAATCTCAGGTGGCCAAAAATTTTAACTCAAGAGTAGAAGCTCTTATACCAATTGTTGGAATGACTATGGAAAGTTGGGACTTAGAGGGGAGGGGTGAATCAGTACCACTAAAAATTTTATAATTGAAATTTCTTATAAACCATATATTTTTGTTTACTGATTACCAAGATTATAACTTTGAAATGAAAGTAACAGAAATCTGATAAAAAATCACTTCAAATAAATAAACAACAGAACTCGTAACACCATGATTTTGGTAACACAAAAATCCTTGGTTAGAGGAAACAATTGCAGTGGGGATGAAACCCACAACCTTCATTAACTGCAGTAAAAATGGTGCTCGGTTAGAGCTTACAATGTTTAGCCATTTTGATAGCTTAACCATTTAAGAGTATAAAAAGAATTGTTAGCTCTACCTATTTAGAGGATTTTTAAAAACTCTACACTTAGAGATGTGCCCTGTTAAAGGATTTACAAATATAATATCAGTTAAGATCTACCCAGTATTGGTAAATCTCTCAATACAATAGCATCAATAATTCAATAGTGTCTTTAAAAATGCATCAAACATAAATGTTGTTTAGACTCAATGTGCTCTGATATGTGTTACCATAATCTCAAACTATAACACTACTTTGTTCTACTCTGCTATAGCTAAATTTATGCTCGGTGCTCTCTACTCTGCTCTTTGTTCTTCTAACAACTCCTTTAACTTTCTCAACAATAACAATAACTCTTAACAACTTCTTCAACAGTATCAGCCTATTCAGTGCTCTCTTCTATGTAAATCATCCATTATATATAATATTTTATGCCTCTTAATCTTATGTGTTAGGTTTTTGTGAATCTTTCTTAACATTAGATCTTATTTTCCACTCGGTGACCATGTCATTTTTACCTTAGTACTTTTTTTTTCTTGGTACTAGAAAAGTTTATTTTGTCACTTTATCTATGCCTTAAATCTTCACTCTAATTTATTTGAATCATTGATCATGTAAAAAAATATTATAAATGCTTGCAGTAATGTAATTAATGTTGTGACAAAGCATTAAATATGATTTGATCACATTTGAGATTATATATCTAACTTGGTTGAGTAACTCCTTCAACTCGATTATAAGAACTTTAGTACTCTATGATTATCCACTTGATGTCCTTCATTGCATTTGGTGTAATGTAACACTTGCTAACTATATATGCTTGGTAAACTATCTTTAACTTTTTTTGCTTATACTGACTTCTCTCTTATGTATGACTCTACTAACTGGCTCAGTGTGAATTGTCGACTAGTCAAATATATGACTAGATCCTTTCACCGACTGCTTCTTCTTGACTCTATGACTTTGAGATAAACTAATGAAGAAAAAATATCTTATAGAAATAAAACTTGTTCATTACTTATGTGTTATGTTCTAATTGTTGTAATTATTTATTAATATACTATCATGTGATCCTAAAGTAATTTTTAGTATTGTGGTCAATGATTGTAAGAGGTCAGTATTTGATATATAATTAAAATGAATTAAAATTTATGCATCTCTATGTTGTTAATGTTTCCATGTATGTGTAAGATGTGATATTAGGTTGCATTCACTTTCATGTGCTTGTTGGGTTGAAAAGATAGTATTTTTTTTTCATGGGTAATGAAGTGCGATGCTTGAGTTATTACTTTGAGTGGATTTTTGAAAATTCAGTAATGTTTCCTATTTTGGAATTAGATCTCGATTCTCTCTTTATTCCTTCATATTGCTTGATGTGTGACTAGGAAAAGATTGGTAAAATAAATAATAATGTGTTAAGATGTGTATATAAAGTTAGAAAATTGTTCCTTTCTTATTGAGTGAGAATTTAGGTACTTTTTATTGCAAAAATTGGTTATGCTTATTAGGAGGAATGTAAATGTCTTGGTATATTAGGTATATATATGAATACTTGTACATAAGAAAAATGTAAGGAAGGTATATGAGGGACTTGCCCACCTTTTCCTAATGCACAATCGGAAGGAAGATGACTCGATAGGATCAAGTAGGAATTAAGCACTATGTGAGTGAAATGATCCTTCATTGTATGTGATTAAAAATGAAACTGATATAGGGAAATGATCTAATGATGCGAGAAAGGTGAATAAAAAATAAAAAGTATGTAGTTTTGGGAAAATACAAATAGATAAAAAGCTACAGTGACCTGAAATAGTATACAGGAAGTTGTACTAACCTATAAAATAAATCTAAAGGAACAAAATTCCATAGACATTTTTTTCCTAGGAACAAGAAGCCTGGGGCATTCTATTCCCAAGAGTTCTACCCATAATTTTGACAGACAATCATGTAGATCTTGTTCTTTCTAAACAAAAAATTGATAATTGTGCTACCTGCACCTACACATAGAAAAATAGGGAAAAGGTTGTAGAAAGGGGTTTTCCTTGGTAAAACTCATGTATAGAAATTAACTTTGAAAATGAAATAATATTTCATAAAGAAAAGTAAATATAAAGGTAAATATTAGATCTACCTTGCTAATAACTTCATGAAAAGATATTGAGATCGCACATTTTCATGAAGATGTTTGTTTTCTACTTTGTTGACCTTGTAATGTAGAAAGGAATCAAGGATGCCTTCACAAATGCATGAATCTATGAATTCCACTCCTAGATCTTCAATGTTTTTATGATTTATTGAACATTTAATATGGAAGAAAAAATGCATGAGGATGGAAAAAGAAAATTCTTTCTTTCTTGAGAAATCCTCCACTTGTCCATCATATGTGATAGTTTTTCTAAAATGGAGAACACTTCCTTCAAAATGCCTTGGATTCTTGGAGAGATTCTAAATCTTGGATGCTTGCCTTCAAACCTTGAATTCGCTTGATCACTTGATTACAAAAATGCTTGAGTGTATATGACCTATGAAAAATCAAGAGACATAGGGTTTTTATATACTTCATCACACATTTTAGGATTCAAAATTAAGCTATAATGACCATGGGATCTACTTTCCCACCAAAATACCACAAGGGGGTTTTGGTTCAAATTTTGGCCCAAACCTCGGGGAATAAAATTCCTTGGTCATTTTGTTCCTAGGAGAAAGCACCAAAATTTGAATGGGAAGCCGAGAAGATAGGGAAAATTCTAGATTAGAGGGGAAATAGGTAGCTAGATCAAGCATAACAGACATGAAATCTCAAAATCACCAAAATGGGGCCTAATTGAGCATCCAATTATAGGTGCTAACTTTTTTGGATGGTAAAAAACTATTTAGAGAATTTTTTTATTAATGAGTTTTTGAAATACCTCCTTTCTCTATCCCCTTTCTGGTATATGATTATAAAAAATGTTTATTACTTATGTTTAATGCATTATTATAACTATTGAGTATAAATGTATATAGGTTTGAGTAGAGAGAATTCTTTGGGTAGATGACCTATGTCCTCAAAGTTTCATTATGTCTAGAATAGATGAGTGGTGTAATATAAAGTAAAATGCATTGATAAAATAGGAAGTCTCATAAATGAGTAATAATAGTCATAGGGTAGATTTTATGCATAATATAAATTATGAGTAAACTCTTAATGTTTTTTATTTTGGGAATTATTTGTCTTGAATTGAATATGCTTTTAATAAAATCTATTTGAGATGCATAATTATGTGGATAGGTAAGTAGAAATATGATTAGGTTCCATTATTTGATGAATGATTGCATATATGTTTTTTTGTTAAATCCCTTTATAAGCATTAAAATTATCATGTAGATCAATACTACTATATTTATAGTGAAAGGGAAAAGTTTGATAGGTGAATGATATTCTTGATCTAGTAGAAATGTTAGTAGTAATGTGCCTTCCTTCTTCAATTGGAATTTTCTATTGTGAGTAATATACTATTGATTGATGGATTCCCATGTAGGGCATTAAAAATTATCCTGTGGATTGAAAGGGAAAAAGTTTAAAGTCGATTTGGGTATTTAGAAGGCATTAATTTTTTTTCTTAATCATAATATGGAAGTGTGTATCTATGTGATGAATGTGTCATAATGTTCTTGTGTTTGAGAACTAGGTTTAACATTGATTATTATCATCGTCATTATTAAACTATCAACTTTAAAAACTAGGTTTGACCGGTTGTTGGCTTTCTTGGTTTAGTAAGTATTATCTTTCTTTGATTTAATTTATTTCCATGTTCATATGCTACTCAAGGATATCATTGAGCGATGAGAGTGGCTAGGATGGTTCATGGTCTTTTATTTTTCTTTGTCTTAAATTTTCATTGATTTTATCTTTCACCATGTTCCTATGCTACTCAAGGTGAAAGTGGCCAAGATGGTTCATGGTCTTTTAATTTTGGCTTTATCTCTATTTGTGGGATGTTTTTATGAATTTTTGGGTCATGTATGTCTTTGGCATCTATGTTGGCACATTCATTTGGTGACATTCACACATACCTAAACCCTTGATTTACATATGTTTAGGATAGATGGGGTATTCCTTGTTTGCAACATGTCTATTTTTATGCAAAAGGGACCATAGGATCACTCTGACTTCATATATGTAACAATGTGATACATCCAATTTTCTATAGCAAAAATATCTATAAAGGAGAAACATCACACATATAAAGAAGAGAAAGGATTTTTTTTCCTTTAGTTTGGTTTGTGTCCTTTTTGAGTTGGTTTATTTTTGTCTTCGTTCATCTTATGACCTTCTTTGGTCAGTTTTGTGTTCCATTTGATCTTGTTTTCTTGGTCTCATTTTTAATAAATTGGCCTCTTCTATTAGTTTTTTGCCTATTTTTTCAAGGGGGCATCCTTGTAGCCTATTGTGTTTGAGTCACCCTTTTAATGTGATTTTCCAATTTTTCTTTCAAACAACACTTAGAATCACATTATTTCAAAGATTTAAAAAATCTAGACACCTGAAAATGGTAAGTGCATGTAGCTCCCCTTTTTAGTCATTGTTTTTGCCACTAGTCAATGTCGATCAATTTTGAGTCGATTTTGAGTAATTTTAGTTATTTTGAATTATTTTGATTTCTCCTTTATTAGTGTTATCTAGTCATTTATTTTTGGTCATGTTGTTGCATTTTTTCTTTCAAAACATGTCTAAAAAAATAATTTTAACATTTACTTAATTAATGTCCGTAGTTTGTTCCTAGAGAATTAATCATTTAATTAATTTCCCTAGGTCTTAGCATGTCCCCTTTAGGCATAAATAAATCTAATTTATTTATTTTCTTTATCTTTTTCTCTTACATTTAAATATAATAATATTTAAATGTCTTTTTGACTTTTGGAGGGAATTGGTGAGTGAATTTTATTATTTGATTTTTATTATTGACCTATGGCCCTTCTTTTCGCACTTGTCTTTTCATTTTCTTTTGATTGTGTCCATTCATTTTCAAATTTGGAGTATATAAATTGACCCATTTTTCTCTCATTTTGGGCTAACCACAGTTTTCTAGTATCCTCGTCATTATTATGTCAAATTTTATCCTTGATTTTTTATCTTATTTGTGCAATTTTCATACAAAGAGACACCAAATTGGAGGAGAAAGAAAAACAATGGAGTGAAATGGAGAGTTTGCATAACTTTTATTCATGTTTTCATGTTATATTATGCAATTGGTTTCATAGCTTCATTGAGTTATTAGGATAATGTTAGCATAATTTCTATGGATTTCATGGTTAGCTTAGTCATGTGTTTATACTAACATGTGATTTTCCTAATCTAAACACACAACAGAAGAAAATTATGTACAATATGATATGTCTTCCACTATCCATTAATTTAATACAAAGCTAAGGTATGAGATTGAAATTATAGCTATTCTAAGTGTTCTTATCTTTTAAAACTGGTGAACAAAACCTTTTCTATTACAATGTGCCCGTGGGCTTGTATTGAAATATTTCCTTTAACTAAACCTTGAAAATGCAACCAAAAAGGGGCTTTAAAAATTCACTGCATATAGATATCATGATGGTGGTTGTTACAACTACCTCAGCATGAATGATATTTATATCATTATTAATCATTTGTCATGTGTGCAACATGAATGCCACCTGGATCATCCACTACTTCTATTGCAACTAATTTTTTGTAGGATTTTCCCTTGCATGTGGCATGAATGCCAACTGTCATTTCTTTAACTTCCTCACCATCATAATGGGTTAAATTTATAATTTGACTCACAGTGATAAAAAAAAACCTAGCATGTGGTGATAGTCTCTTATTTTAATCAAATATGCATCAAGGTGCTCCACTTAATCAACAAGTGATGCTTTTCCTTGAAGGATGTGGCTCCTACAGGTTCATTGATCGATGTGACTATATATTGGACATGTTTTGCATAGGTGGGAGCCTTTGAAACTTTTTCCTTTAGGTTATTTTGAACTTCTGTGAGGTTGACACATGGCACACTAGTGGGATTTGTTGAATCTTCTTTCCTTTCAACCTTCAAAACCTCTATGACACCAACACGTTATACCCTATGTAGTGAGTACCCTTTGAAAATTAAATCCTATGAACAAAATAAGCTCACAAATTTGTAGAAACCATAATTCTTTGGCACTTGGTGATCCCAACTTAGTGAGGTTATTACTCCCTAATCGATGCCTAAAATTCAAAGTTGTTAGGATTAGAAGAAAAAAATCTAATAGTTACATGAAAATATAACTACTAATGCAAAGTAATAAAGAACATATAAGTAGAACAAGAAGACACAAATTTATTATGGTTCACCCAATCTTGGGCTATGTCCACCAAATAGAGAGTCCAACATTATTATTCAAAAATTCCAATTGATTACAACCAACGATCCCTTGCAGCTCAATACCACTGCAAATTATGCAATACTTCTTCACTCTACCAAGCCATAACCCTAACATCATTTTACTTATATAAAAAACCCTAACCCTAAAATTTGCTTGACGAGTTAACCTAGGGAAATTATTGATGAGTTAACCTAGGGAAATAATTGATGAGTTAACTAAAAAAATGCTTGACGAGTTAACCAAAAAGTGTACAATAATTTCTTGATCAGTCACCACAAACCAACAATCTCCCACTTCAAGAATGATCAAGCTCGACACTAAACAACATCCCACTTGGAGACTAATCCTATAGAAATATTGCTACCCCTTTAGCTCCCACTGGAAAGAAACACCCTAGACTTTGTTGTTATGTTTTATTGTTTTAGTCGTGAAGACCAATTAAACCTGAAGAGGATCTCAGCTTCACCCTTTTCATTTCCTTTGTAAACATATCTGTTGGATTTTTATCTGTATGTATCTTTTCTTGCCTTAACCATCCATTATCTAATACTGAACGAATGAAGTGAACTATATGTTTTTTGTCTTTGAATGCAAGGAAAAATTGTTTGCAAGATGAATGACAAATAATTATTAACCCATGGTCTTCCCAACTCTTCCAAGAAATAGTATATGTAATATCATCTACTTTATTTCCTATGTTGCAGCTACATACTTTGCCTCTGTGGTGGATAAAGCAACCACCTTTTTCAACCTAGAGATCTAACTCACCATTGTCCCACTAATAGTAAAAACATATCATGTTGTACTCTACTTGGTACCAATGTCTCCTACCAAATATGAGTCAACATAGCCTTGTAAATTAGTACTAGATCCCCCAAAACATAAAAATTTATTGGATGTACCTCTCAAGTATCTGAGAATCCATTTTACCGTATTCCAATTCTCAACTCCTAGATGACTCATATACCTACTAAAAACTCCTATAACATGCGTGATATCTATTCTAGTGCATACCATGGCATACATTAAAATTCCTATAGTTGAATCATAGGGTACCTTGGACATTTTTGTGGGATGATATCAGATTTGGATACTATTTATGTTGTTGATATTCATGTTTTATCATTGATGTTAACATGTGTTTTTGTGGAGAGAACAGACTTGTTATTTTACTGGAAGAAGTGTATGAACATTGTATGGATGATTCAAAATGATTGAAGACAATGATATGAAGAAAGATGTGTGATGACCTTATTTCTAAGGTCACTTGACTTGAGGTTACATATTGATGATGTTATAGATGATTTAGTGAAGACTGGTTTCTGGACTGTGACAGTAATGCTTGACAGAGCAGGTCTCTGTATTTTGTGTATATCTTACAGATGAAGATGTTTCAGTGTATGTAATCTTTTGGGATGGTCGAGGACACATTTAGGAATTTTTTTGTTGTTTTATAGTTGTGAGAGTATTGGTGACATCAGCTATGGCGTGTATGCTGGAGGAGACCTACTTGGTGGTCAATTTCAGACATGTATTATGAATTATGAGTGTGGATTGTGGATATTGGAGTATAAATGATGTATTGTAATTGATGTTTACTTGTTATAGGTACCATGTGTATCTTAGCAAGGGGTTAAACAATTATTTGTATATTGGGAAATCCTAGTTAGCCAACCTAATTAATTATTTATGTATTGGGAAAGCTTAATTGGCTGACCTAATGAATTATTGCAATAGGGTATATATGAGAGATATTTTCTTTTGGAAAGATATGGTAAAGAATGAAAAGGCAAAGAAGTGTGAAATTTTTTAGGCTTGTTGGCTACTAGATGTAGAGCAGAGTTTGTGATAAGAATACTTCATTGGAACTGACCAAGCAAAGATAGTTTATATAAGACAGTTCACTAGATTGTATATTTTCTATACACACTTGTTCATATTGTAAATCCTTGAGGGTGGAATTAACCTTCTTTGGGTAGTGTGCCTGGGCAGTGAACCCACTGTTACTCTTGACTCCTAACAGGGTTTGTCCTTTAATAGGGACTATGTACTGTAATGTTGTAATAAGCTCCTAACAAGGATACTATAGTCTCAGTACATCATTTGTAGGTGCTAATTCCCATTGGGGTTTTACCTTTAACAGGGTTTCCTCAACAACAAGTATTGTGTTATTGTGTTGGCATTTATTATGTTATCATTTACATTGAAGTTTTGTTTTATAAAGTTTAAAGTTTAATATTCTGTATCACAACTGATTCACCCCCCCTCTCAGTTGTGCCTGTGGACTATTATTCCTAACAATTTTTTCTTCCTCCTCTTGTGTCTTTGGGCACATCCCCTTAGTCAACTTCAAATGACTAGTAAAAAGTGTGCAAATAGCTTTTGCATCCTCCATGTAGAATCTCTGCAACACCTTTTCAACATAATCAACTTGGGATAGAGTCAAATATTTTTTCTGCCTATCTCTATGAATTTTCATACCAAGGATTTATTTTTCTACCCCAAAATACTTCATACTAAATGAGTTTTCTAACTGTTTTTTTAACTCTCTTATGTGAGTACTTGCAGAGAGTGTATAGTACTTGCATGATTAGTCACCAAAAACCAACAAAAACAACTTACACCGTTGGAAATGTCATCAAAATATCTAATTTCAGTCCCTCAACACTATGCCTTCAATTGTCAATTTTAAGGATCGATGATATCTTTGATCCTAAATTTGTCTCTAAAGGCCTCTTAAAATGAAAATTAATAAAACATAGAAACATACCATAAAAATTTTATTTTTTCTTATCTATGTTCACCCCATCACTTGTGCATGACCTTGCATCCTTTAGAGTACTCTAAATGAAGGTGTAATGGATAAAATCCATACTAAGCATATAAATAATGATTTTTATTATGTTAAGGGCTTGAGACAACCTCTTGAGTATGAGTTAGATGTGTAATAAAGGTTACAAGCTTATCTTTCATGGGACTAGATGTGAGATAAAAAAAAGGGTTCTAGAAAGTTGGTTGCAGAAGGCATAAGGACATATAGAAATGTATACTATATAAAAGAGAATAGAGGAGCCAATTATTTACTGGCATGAAGTAGTAAGTGTTGGTTGTGGAACAACAGAATAGGATACATTATGTTTTTTTTAATATGGTAAAGATTATCTCTTCCAAAGATGTTATATATTTACCAAGGATTATCAAGCATTCTAACATTGTGTTCAGATTGTCAATTGGGAAATTGTATAAGGAAAAATTAAAGAACAAGGAGTATTCCACTTTAAGACCTTTGGAGTTAATTCATATAGAGTTGTACAGATTGTTGGAGATTTGATTCTGAGTAGTAGATTGATTGTATGTTTGTCATTGATGAAAACATATAATACATAGTAGAAATTATGTATGTACTTATCAAAATGATGACATGAAGACTTGCATGGTTAGATACATGTTGTTGACATGTTTATTATGTTATGTTCATATATGCAGATCTAGATATTATTTTTTAGTCAAGTTGTGTAATTTTGTTATTGGCAGTTACAGTTCTGGAAGAGTATCTGTTCAGAGCTGACGTATGTAACGTGTTTCTTGAGTTGTGCCTATCTTCAAGATATGCATGTGTATATTCATAATTAGTTATGAGTTGATGATATTCATCTAAAGGTGCCAAACATGTTTCAAGAAGATTGCTAAGTTAGAGTTAATTTGGTGAGGCCAACTTAGTGAAGTGTCGTGTCTATTTAGTTTATACTTGCGCGGTTGTAATAATGCTTGCGTGCTTAGTAGAGATGACAAGGATGTTATGAAGATTTGTCTTACAGGTCCCATGATCTCATACTTTGAGGAAGATACTTATAGCAAGTCAAATGTGACATGCTAAGTGTGAATGATACGAAAAGAGAAGAAAGATGTGCAGAGCAGGTTATCAGAGTTGGTTCATTCATCAAGAGTCTATGTGAAGAAAAAGTTAAAGATTGTAATACACTGGAACTGATCAAGATAGCAGGTCTACTCTATAGTTCATCATCAGATATAGTGCATATCTATTATACAGAAGGTTGTAGCCTTCACCATTAAGCAGTGAGATTTTGGATAGTGAGTCCACCACCCCTAACACAGTTATTTGTAAAAGACTCCTAACAGGGTCTGACCCTTAACCAAGTCACTATACTTATTGCATTGTAAAGTACAACTCCTAACAGGGTTGAAATATCTTCTAACAGGGATTACTATAAACAAGTATAGTTCATTGTGGGTGTTAATTCCCACCTTGGTTTTTACCATTTGGTTTCCCCATAATCAAATTGTGTGTTGTGTACTATGTTATCTGATTAAGCATTTACTTTGTTGTATTCTGAAGTTAAAGAGGAAAAAGAATTAAAGTTATGGATAACTGATTCACCCCCCCTCTCAGTTATCCTTTGGGACTATTCTAACAATTGGTATTAGAGCCAAGTGCCTTGGAGAAAGAGCCTAATAGCTTAAGGTAGATCAAATATCGTACTTCAAAAAAGAAATCCCTAAGTTCGATGGACAAATTTATCTAGATTGGAAAAACAAAATGATAACACATCTATAGTGTATTGACTTTGAGATCTTTGAAATTTCTACACAAGAAGTTTTAATTCCATCTCTGAAAGACCTTGCAAAGGGTGATGCTACTAACAGACAAAAGGATATATTTACCAATAATGCAATTGCTAAAGAATCCCTAATCAGCACCTTATCTGACAGTGAATTTTCTGAGATCAAGAAAATTGATAGAGCATATACCATATGGAAGTATTTAGAAGATATGTTTGAAGGAGATATTCAAGCAAAGAATGCACGTAGGAAGACATGGAAAAAGAAATGCAACAGTCTTGAGATGTTACCTGAAGAGAACATTAGAGCTTATAATCAAAGGATAAAGGAAGCAGTCTCTAGAATCAGAAACAATGGTGCACAGATATCAGAAGAAGACATAATGGACAAGTTTCTAACTACTTTAACATCAGACTATGAAAACAAGATAAGTGTTTTAGAAGAAACCATGCAATTCTCACAGAACTTCAAGAGAGAGACTTTGATCAACAAAATCTCTGCATTTGAGATATCAAGATTGAAGACTAAACCTAAAAGTGAAACAGCTTTCAAAGCCTCAGTCCATGGTAAGAAATTCTTACACATCTCCAGTCATAATGAGAAAGAAGAAGTTGATGAAGAACTAGAAGAAATCATTGCTATGATTTCTAAAAGAGAAAAGAAGGAAAAGGAAAATATGAAGGACATCTTCCATTCAAATTATTTTCATGTAACAAGATTGGTCACTTTGCATCTAAGTGTCCCACAAGAGTCAAGATGTTCAGATCTGATTACAAACCCAAATATAAGAAGGAATGTTATCATGATGAAGAAGGTGTAACTAATGAAGATTCAAGAGAAGATGAAATTGGATTCATTGACCTTAGAGACATGGAAAGTTTTCTTGAGGAAATGGATATTGAAGATGAAAAAGAAGAACAAGAGTTAGCCTTAATTTCCAAAGCAGACATCAGAACTGATTGGATCATTGACAGTGGATGCTCCCATCATATGATAGGTAACATAGATAGATTTGTTCATTTAGACAAATACAAAGGTGGTATGGTTAGATTTGGAGATAACACTCCTAAAGCTATCATAGGTAGAGGTTCTATCACTTTGGATGGAAAGAACAAGACAGATGATGTTCTATATGTTGATGGACTACATCATAACTTGATGAGTGTTGGATAGCTACTTGACAAAGGTTATCATCTGGAGTTCAAAGAGAACAAATGCATCATTAACAACAAGGATGGAGACATGATTGAATTAGGCTCTAAAACAAAATCTAATGTTTTTTCATCTCAATTCAGATGTTAGTTTTTTTGTTGCAAAAGTAGATGACAATTGGTTATGGCACAAGAGACTATGTCATATCAATTTTGATAACATAGCAAAGATAAGTAATGTCAAGGTAGTTAGATAAATACCAAGTATTGCAAGACTTGTTGACACAATATGCAGGGAATGTGTTATAGGTAAGCATGTAAGGAGTTCCTTCAAAAGCAAGCAGAACTCAGCTGAGAACAAATTGGACCTAGTGCATACAGATTTGCATGGTCCTACTCAAACAAGATCTTATTATAGAGAATGGTATTTCATTTTTTTTTTTGATGATTATTCTAGGATGATGTGGGTTGCATTCTTAAAGGAGAAGTCTGAAGCCTTTGAGAAGTTTAAAATATTCAAAGCTAAAGTTGAGAATGAATCTGGACAGAAACTAAAATTTTTAAGATGAGATAGAGGAGGAGAGTTCACCTCTTATCAATTTTATGACTATTGTGAAGAATATGGTATTAAAAGATAGTTGAGTGCACCTAAAAGTCCTAAGCAGAATGGCATTGCAGAAAGGAGGAACAGGATCATACTTGATACAGCACACACTATGATGATTGAAGGAAAAGCTGAGCACACCTACTAGAGAGATGCAGTAAACACAGTAGTGTATACTATCAACAAAAAATAATTGAGACCAGGCACAGATAAGACACCCTATGAAATTTAGTTTGGTAATGTACCTACGGTGAAGTATTTTAGAATCTTTGGCAGCAAGTGCTACATCAAGAGAGATGATGGTGTTGATAAGTTTGATGCTAGAAGTGATGAAGGTATTTTCCTTGGTTATTCTACTAAAAGCAAAGCATATAGATGTTTCAATTTGAGATTAAAGAAGATAATTGAAAGCATGCATGTTAAGATTGATGAAAATTCTATGGTTCAAGAGAGGTACTATGAATATGCACCTATGATTGAAGATGAACCCAGACCTAGCAGCAAAGATATTGTTATTGAACAAATGTTTGATTGCATTGATATCTCATGCAATGATCCTGAATCAAGCAGAGAAGAATCACAGATTATAGAAGAAGAAGAAGACACACCTAAGGTTCCAAAATTCACATCTAGATACCACTCTAAAGATGACATCATTAGAGATCAGAGCAACAGTGTTTTGACCAGATCAAAAGCAAAAGATCTAGAAATGGATGAAGAGGTATGTTTACTTTCATAGATTGAACCTTTAAGTGTTGAATATGATTGTAATGATTCAGTTTGGAAGAATTCAATGAAAAAAGAATTAGATCAGATAATTAAAAATGATACATGGGAATTGGTCCCTGGACCCAATGACAAAAATGTGATTGGAACAAAGTGAGTATTCAGAAAAAAGATGAATGAAGATGGTATAGTAGTAAGAAACAAAGCAAGATTGGCATGTAAAGGATATGCATAGAGAGAAGGAATAGACTACACTAATACATTTTCCCCTATGAGTAGACTGGAAGCCATTAAATTTTTTTTGGCATATGCAACATTCAAAGACTTTAAAGTTTATCAAATGGATGTAAAATCAGCTTTTCTGAATGGTGACTTGAATGAGGAAGTCTACATAGAACAGCCTGAAGGATTTAATCTTTCAGATGAACCAGACATGGTATGTAAATTGGAGAAAGCACTCTATGGTCTTAAATAGGCCCCAAGAGCTTGGTATGAGAGACTTGATGGTTATCTTACCAAGATTGGATTCAAGAAAGGAGTAGCAGATTATAACCTATTCGCAAGGGAGACACCTGATGGAATACTATTAGTTGCCATATTTTTTGATGACATTATCTTTGGAGGTAATGACAAGCTCAATATAGAATTTGCAAAAGAAATGCAAAATGAATTTGAAATGAGTATGATTGGTCCTATAAAATACTTTGTGGGACTAAATGTAAAGCAAACAGATAAAGGTATATTCATTAATCAGTCAAAATATGTGAAGGAAATACTGAAGACTTTCCAGATGGAAGACTGTAAGCCAGTATGCACTCCCATGATAACAAGAAGAAAGCTTTTAAAAGATGATGATTCCAGAGTAGTTGATAAGACATTGTATAAATCTATGATTGGTAAACTCATTTATCTAATTCAATCTAGACTCTGACATATCTACTATAGTTGGCATTGTTGGAAGATTTGTAGCTGAACCCAAGCATAATCACTTAATGGCAATCAAGAGGATATTCAGATATCTAAAGGGAACTATAGACTATGGTTTATGGTATCCTAAATTAGAGAATGTAAAACTTCATGTGTATACAGATGTAGATCGGGCAGGTTGTATTGATGACAAGAAAAGCACTTCAAGAGGAGCATTATTTCTTGGAGACAAGTTGGTTTCTTGGATAAGCAAGAAGCAAAATTGTATTTCTCAGTCAACAGCAGAGGTTGAATATGTTGTAGTAGCACTAAATTGTTCAACCATGGTTTGGATCAAGCAGATGATTAAAGACTTTGGCATTCAGGTTGATTATCCTATTTTTATTCATTGTGATAATACTAGCACTATCAACATGTCTAAGAACCCTATGATGTACGCAAAGACAAAACACATAGAGATCAAGTACCATTTCTTAAGAGAAAAGGTTGTAGACAAAGAAGTTAAATTGGACTATGTGAGCACCAAAGAACAGTTGGCAGATATTTTCACAAAGCCCTTATCAAAGGATACTTTTTAGTATCTCAGGGAGAAGTTGGGAGTAATTCCCTCTCCTGAGTCTATTTAGAAGAAGCAGCAAGAACATCAGTCTAAGTGACTCACGAATGGTTGACTACTCTACTTCTGGAGGAGTACTTGTGCCTAAATATTTATGGTTCCCTTTGCCATTGATGTCAAAGGGGGAGTATATAGTAAGGGGGAGTGTGTACTAACAGGGAGCATATACTCTGGGGGAGTATATACATGGAACAAAAACACAGTCAGAGGAACTGCAATAGTTTAGAGAAATCTTTGATGAGGATATTGAGAAGATTGTAAAAGAAAGAGGACACCATGAATAGAGGATTTTTTTTATATCATATGTTTCCATCAATGTCAAAGGGGGGGATTGTTGGAGATTTGATTCTGAGAAGTTGATTGATTATATGTTTGTCATTGATGAAAACATATAATACACAGTAGTAATTCTATATGTACTTATTAGAATGATGACATGAAGAATTTCATGGTTAGATACATGTTGTTGAAATGTTTATTATGTTATGTTCATACACACAGATCCAGATATGATGTTTTAGTCAAGTTGTGTAATTCTGTTATTGGCAGTTACAGTTCTGGAAGAGTATCTATTCAGAGCTGACATATGTAACATGTTTCTTGAGTTGCACCTATCTTCAAGATATGCATGTGTATATTCATGATTAGTTATGAGTTGATTATATTCATCTAAAGGCACCAAACTTGTTTCAAGAATATTGCTAAGTTAGAGTTAATTTGGTGAGGCTGACTTAGTGAAGCATCGCATCTATTTAGTTTATACTTGCACAGTTGTAATAATGTTTGCATGCTTAGTAGAGCCAACAAGGATGTTATGAAGAGTTGTCTTATAGGTCCCATGATCTCATACTTTGAGGAAGATACTTATAGCAAGTCAAATGTGACATGCTAAGTGTGAATGATATGAAAAGAGAAGAAAGATGTACAGAGCAGATTATCAGAGTTGGTTCATTCATCAAGATTCTATGTGAAGAAGAAGTCAAAGATTGTAATACACTGGAATTGATCAAGATATAAGGTCTACTCTACAGTTCATCATCAGATATAATGCATATCTGTTATACATAAGGTTGTAGCCTTCACCATTAAGCAGTGAGCTTTAAGACAGTGAGTCCACCACCCCTAATAGGGTTATTTGTAAAATACTCCTAACAGGGTCTGACCCTTAACCAGGTCACTATAGTTATTGCATTGTAAAGTACAACTCCTAACAGGGTTGAAATATCTTCTAACAGGGATTACTATAAACAAATATAGTTCATTATGGGTGTTAATTCCCACCGGGTTTTTACCATTTGGTTTCCCCGTAATCAAATTGTGTGTTTACTGTGTTATCTGATTAAGCATTTACTTTGTTGTATTCTAAAGTTAAAGAGGAAAAATAATTAAAGTTATGGATAACTGATTCACCCCCCCCCTCTCAATTATCCTTTGGGACTATTCTAACACAGACCTACAAGGACAATAAAATAAATGGTGAAAGGAATTTTATGTTTCTTATTGATGATCATTCTAGACTTACATGGGTTACGTTATTAAGATAAAATCTTGAGGCTTTAGATAGACTTAAGATGTTCAAAAATTTAGTTGAGAATCAAATGGATGTTAGGATTACGTGTCTAAGGTTTTATAGAGATGGTATATCTATTGGAAATATTTATGTTAGGGACAAAGAGGGGGGATTGAATCAGTACCTAAAATAATTCACACTTTTTCCCTATCAATCTCAAACTTATACTCTTACATTTACTGATACCGATATTTGTTTTGACTTTTATCGGTAATTGCTAAAATATTAACTGGTAACTTGAAAATTAACAAACATGTAATGCATAAAAACTCAAACACTTAACATAATATTTTGGTGTCATAGAAAACCCTTAGTAAGAGGGAAAAAATATGGTGGGGATGAGACCCACAACTTATCACTGCAATAATAAGGTGCTCGGTTAAGATCTTACAAAAGCACTGTTAAATGTTACCCTACTATGGGATTTACCTAGAGACCTGTTAAAGTGTTTTACCCTGTTAGGAGTAACCTAGTTATAGGATTTTATCCCACTTAGATAGTGTTTATCCTATTACAGGGTTTACCATAAGTTCCTGAATAGAACTTCTAAGTCAGGTTAGAGACTACCTGTTAAGGGATTTCACAATCTTGTTGCTAATATATTAGGAATAAATCAACAAGAAATTTTCTATGAATGCTTTCTCATAAAGCTTGTTAGATCTTGTTCTTCTCTGCTCCTTCTCTTTTTTGACTTCTCTTATCTTCACCCATACTTATTCATACTCTGCGATGTTGCTTCTTTATTATTCTCTCCACTATATCTCTTTCTCTCTTTGATCTCCTTTCAAAGTATTTACCTAACCTAATTTTCTAACCTAATTAGGCTTTCTTGATTCTTGCATAGGTCATTGTGATAATAGGATGTCATCCTTGATTCTAGTCTTTTCTTTCCCTCTCGCTGATAAAACTTTCTGATAAACTTTGTCGATAAACATAACCATTTTGTCAATAATTTATTCTTATCTGATAGTACTCTATACTTGATGTTAGTTTCCAGAAATGGAAATCTTATCAAAATCATTCATTAGCCTATAGAGGATTTTGTCAAGTAACAATCTCCCCCTTTGGCATTGATGGAAAAACATTTCTATTATCATTCTTCTTATTTTTTTCCATTTGATATGTTTCTCCCCCTTTTTCCTATACTCTCTTCATCTTCTTTCCTCATTTTATTCTCTTATTAGTCCCATTATCTTATCACTCTCACTATTCTTCATTATCTTTGTATCACTCCCCCTTTGACAACAATGCCAAAGATGATCAAAAGATGTGACTACTGTGGTATTAGTTTTGCTTTTCTCCTTCTATCTGTACTTTTCCCAAAACTGCATTCCATTGTTTCTGTAGGTGATTTATTGTTGTAAATGACTCTTCACATTTATTATTTTTTTGGTAAAATCTTTTTTATCATTCTTGTCTACTATTCTTTGCAGGTTAGATGTAGCTTGTATCTTTTTCTGTATCATATCCATAAGTATACTTATCATACATGATTCCTCAAATGATGTATTATTACCTTTAAGTAGCTTCTTTGTGATGTTATTCATTTTTAGTTAATGTCTCCTTTATATCCTTCAGTCTCTCTGATAACATGTCTGTGACTTCTGTCATTTTATTTATGCTTCTGTCAGTAAATGATTTGTGTTGTATTTTTCCTCTCATTTCTTCTTTAAGATTTTGATTATCTCTTATTGTGTCCACAAATTATCTTAACTATGTTTTAATTGATTCATTCTCATCAACAGTGACTATCGGTAGTAAGCTTGAAAATGTTTCAACTATTCTCTTCATGATTTTATTGTTTTGTTTCTCCCTTAACTGTTTAACATATAATAGTTGTTCCTTATAATGTAGCTTGATTGGATCTTTCTTCAAAATTGCAAAGTTGGGTCTTTCATCTAAGTCTTCTATCTCTTCACTTTTTGAATCTTTTTCTCTCTTTTCTTGTGTTATTGTAATCATAATCATAGTTTGTAAAGTTCTTGCAACTTTTTCTTCCTTACTTTTTATTATCTCACCAACAGCGGGTGCTATATCAGTAGGATGTATTTCCTATTATTTTCTAGTGTATTCATTTGTATTCTCTTGTGTAAGTTGTTCCTCAAGATATTCATCTTCCTCAGTACTTGTATCATCATCAGATTCATAATGTATTTGAATAGGTTGATCCTCTTGTCCTTCTTCAAATCTTATTAGGGTTTCTTCTCTTTCTATAGTAAAAATCATGTTCCATTTTTGTAGTGCATCTTCTTCTACTTCTTCCTATAATCCTGATAGTAACTTGGTTGTTCTTCTCTTCTTAAGAAATATATTTTCATATTTCTTCATTAATAAATCAATCTCTTCAACACAAGCTCTTGGCTTTGTGATAATCAAATTTCTTTCTTTTCTTAACTTTTCTTTCTTTGTGGCTTAATTCTATCTTATATTGATTTTGTCAAGTAATTCCTCAAGAATGTTTTGTCTTAACTGATTTGGAAATATTTTGAATTTGTGTAAGTGAAATACTATTCCATCTTCAAACAATTTTTTTATCTTCTTTTGTCCATGTCCTGTACTTGATTCCAAGTATGTTTCTGGTAGTTCCATGCTCTCTTATTTCTTCTTCTAAGTCATTAGCTATCCTTGGTATTTTTGAACTTGTTTGTTCAATCCTAGGTTCATTTTTCTTCCTTTTTGCTCTAGTGCTTTCTTATGTTGTTTATCTTCCTCTTGTATAATTCCTTGTTCTAGATTTCACTATTCTGGTAGGTTGTCTCTATTGAGCTCTCTTAATCTTGATCTTGGCATGTGTTTTTGGTATTGTAGTTGATTTCTAGTTTTTGACTATACTGTTAACCTCTTCCTTTGATTTCTTTTCTTCTGATATTATCCTTCTGTAAACTTCTTCATAGGTTCCAAACTGATTAGCTTACATACCCTTTGGTTTATCCAACAGTTACTTAAAACTTGTTGTTAATTCATTCTCATTTTCTTCATATCCAGTACGTTTTAGTCATGAAGTTCATGGTTTCACAGTTTTAATTATACACGAGTGTGTACTAGCCAAAAATATATATATTTCTCATATTTCTTAACAATGTGAGGTGGTATTGGATATCTTCCATTCATTCTTGTTTGAAATTCTATGAAAAAACTCCACATTATTGTATTGTAACTTCTTCCCAAATGTTCAATATATCTATTAATTTTATTTATAATTGATTCACCTGTTGTCCTATTTACTTTACCAATGCCAAGAAAAAAAATTGTACATATAAAAATATACATACCAATAATGCTCCAAACTTCAATCCTTGTTTCTTGATTTTTATCAGATTCATCATCACTTGATTTTTCATCATTTCTGCTAAATCATATTTTCTTCCTTCAGTAACAATATCATATGCAACCTATAGTGCTCCTCCAGATATGTTTCCTATTTGATTTTATTAATAGATCTTGTATCCAATAATCATTGATGAAAATTTCATTTCTTTGTCCAAAATGTTGCTTACAACAAAAGTTTTTTGATCTTGCTCGTACCTTACTATACCTTCAATTTATGTTCCACAATCCAGTTCCTTTACGCATTTTCTTCCATTAGTCAATAATCCAGTGAATACAAAGGTTACTTCCTTTGTGATCTCAATATGTCTATCTCCTTCCAACCATATGTATTCTCCATGTATTCTACTCAATACACATTCAATCCATTCAGTTTCAAAATTCTTTGGCATGTGCACGATATGTGTCAGAATTTTTTTTTCAATATGTACATACTCTTCATTCTCTATGTGTATTATCTTGTAGGTTGTACTAATATATTCATCTCCAATCTCACTCTACTTGTATTAAATATAAGCTCTAACATCTGATGACATGTAACTGATTATGTGTTCCATTCATTCTCATGAGAGATGGGTTCATGTGAACCACTACTCATGAATTATGGGTCAATGAGTTTGACTCAAAAACTACACAGTTGAATCCTGATAGCAATATCACAATTTGACTTGCTGTGGAAAAATATCTCCTACTTATCAACTGATTAAATGTTTGATAATGTTAAGTTCAAGATAATGCAAGGCATTAAATCAGTTAATGGTTTGTATTTTCATTGATGTCAACTTGATATCATATGTACGGTCATGTACATAATGCCAAATACTTTAGAGAATCAATGGAACAAAGGTTATTCTTTCAACAATGCATAAAATGTAAGTATTCACTAAGTGACAGATAACACCGATGGAGTGCACACCATCGGTAAAGGCAAATGAAGAAAAGTCATAGTGATACCCAATGAGCAGAAGACAGTGTTGCCTGACGAAGAAAAACCACAGGATGCTCGACGAGCTAAAAGTAGAGTTTCCTGATGGATGGAGATCCCGAAGCTAACTAAAGTCACACCGACAAAACTGGCAATTGTAACCAACCAGAGGAAAAAATATCTAGCTGGCAAGAGCTAAAGATAGACTTAACTGGTTGTTTTCTTTTTTTTATTCGACCAGAGTTAATTTATTGTTTTAAAGAAGATTTGTAGAGTTGGCATAAAGATAACTATGAGATAAATCAAGAGTTATGCTTTAAATCAAATTGGCTGGATTTTTTTTCATGCCAAGAATCAAGAATCAATGAATATTATGTCTATATAAGAGACAAGCTTAATTAATTTCCGTATCACATTCATAAAAAGGGTAGGGGAGTGAATAGAAAGAGGATGCTAAGAAGAAACTGATGAATAACAACTTCATGCAGTACTGATCAATCAAGCTGAAGGAGAGCTAAGGAATTCTACAGACACCGATGGATAGTGAACATAGCATCATAGAGAAGAAAGTATGGAGCACAAAAGAATTGAATTGATACATTGATCACAGAGGTGTTGTACTTAAATAGATCTGAAAATCTGCAATTCAAGTTGCACTAGAAATAGGTCATTTTGTTTCAATTTAACTATTGAAGCATCAAGTCTCTTAATAGAGTAGGACTTAACAGTATTCTATATATTGAGGTACACCTGAAGGAGTGCCAAAAAGGTTGATTCATGAAAGTAGCATTGGATATGCCCAATGCCTATTGACAGTCTAAGAGAGAGGTTGATTCAAGGATGGCAGCATTAGATGCCCGATACTAAGTGACAACCTATATGTGTAAAATCCTCTAATAAGGTCACACTTAACAGCATATTTGTAACCTTTAACAGGGTTGGCTCTTAACAGGGCTCACTTCAAAAGAGTGAAAATTTGGGGTACCGGTCCCTGTGGTTTTTTCCCTTAACATGGTTTCCACCTTAAAATCTATGTGTTATGTGTGTATGGTTTATTAATTTACTGTTTTACATTTCACATATGCATTTCTGGATTTATCGGTATACTCTGCATATTTACTGTATTTCAGTAAATAGTTATGCTGCTTATCGGTAATCAAGGAGAAGAAGGACACCCTGGTTACAACAAGGAAAACCAACAGATAGTTAATCATTATAAGTATTTCATGGCATGCATCTTGTAGGGACATAATAATCTGAGGTTTATTTGATAGGTGGTTAGATTAAGGATAAGTTTTTGAGGCCACTGATTCACCCTCCCCCCCTCTCAGTTATTACTAACAATTGGTATCAGAGCTTGTGTGCTTAGAAGGAAGGTTTCAAGACCTAAGTCAAAGATCACAAGATGAACAGATGAGATGTGCCCAAGTTGAACAAAGATAATTTTGCTTCATGGGAAAGCAGGATAAGACTCCACTTATCAAGTATTGGTAATGATTTTACTTAATTCCTTGAAACTGAATATGTGTTTCCCATAGGAGCACCAATAGTTGAACAAATGAGAGAGAAGAATGAACATAATGGCATGATGATAGAGCTTGCTTCCTCACTCTCCGATGCTGAATTTGAAGATGTCGAAGAATACAAATCTGCAAAGTAGATGTGGGACAAATTAAAAATTGTACATGGTGGTGACAAAAATGTTTTGAGAGCCAAGGCAGAAAGCCTTAGAGGAAAGTTTGATGATCTCAAAATGAAAGAAGGATAAAACATCACTCAGTACAAAAAAATAATTAAAGAGGTAGTCAATACTATCCAAGGAGTTGGAGGTGTACTAGAAGAATGTTGACAAGTTGACTACCTGAGGATGCATGACTCATTTTGTGTTGTCATCATGGCAACAAAGTCATGTTTAGTCTCTGTCTTAAAAGACAAAATGACTAAGGAAATTAGGGCAGATAGAGATACTCAGCAATCATCACATCAGCGCATGTGCAAGAGATTGATTTAGCATATGCACATTTAGATATAAGTTGTATGACACATGTACATGCTACATCCAGACACACATAGTATGAAACTACAGTATGGAAAAGTTATAAGCAGATCAATAGTCTAGCAGTCCAGGAGATAGAGCATGGAAGTCAACTAAGTGTTTTGATTAGTGTGTGTTATTTTATAATGTAATGGCTAAGTGCCTTTGGTTATATGATTGTAATGATGTAATTAACATTGTATTAAACATGCTTGAGCTGAATTGTTTAGAAGCATTGTATATTTTGTTTGAGGGCCGACTTGTGTTTTGTTTCTGGGTCGCGCCTATTCGGATTTGAATATATAAGTATGTAATGTAAAGATATGATAGAAGTGTCGATTACTATGCAAGAGGAAGATACAAAGGGATATTACTATGAAGTCAGTATATGATATAGCTCTTTGAGAGAGTAAGAGAATTTGCATACACACAGAACTGATCAGACAACAGTGTCATCATAGCAGTTCATTTTGATATAGTGCATATCATCTTTTAGAAGGTTGTAGCCTTCATCTTATTAGGCAGTGAGCCTAGGAAGTGAGCCATATACCTTTAACAAGGTTTTGTAAAAGACTCCTAATAGGGTTCAACCTTTAACCAGGTCATTGTACTCATATTGTAAAGACTGCTTCTAATAGGGCAAAGGAACTCTCACGAGTTCATTATACTTAGTACAATATTTGTGGGTACTAATTCCCATCAGGGTTTTCCTCTGATCAAGGTTTCCCCATAATCATATCATGTGTTATGAGTTGTTATGTTAAGCTTCATTCTATGTATGTT
>MU226973.1:3117641-3153175 GCA_018584345.1 Thuja plicata | reverse complement strand
TAGAGATCATGAAAAGACATGCAATTGAGGAAGATATGAGGATAAGAGAAGAAACATTGGATACTCTTCTTCCTGTATGCTCACATGATGAGAAGGCTATATTATTAGATCTAGTGAAGCCTCATCTACGGACTAAGACAAGGACCCTAAAAATTATGAACAAGGAGTATGAACATATAGGTAAGGAGACTTAAAAGGCATTTGCACAAGTCTTTATGGACAGACACATGTATCCACCAATAGCACCTACAGCAAAAGTTACTCTAGCTCCTCCCAAACAGGCTACAAAACTAGTGATTCATATTATGTCTATGATAGGTCCACAGGTCTCAGTGCCCATAGTGACAATAACTTCTAATACAGATAAAGACTCAGAAGACACTATAGTAGTTGACAATGTCAAGATATCCATGACTGCATCTGAAAAAGATATGGACAAAGTTGATAAGGCATTTGTAAGCACCGAAGAAATGTGCACTGATGATACCTCTGCACAACAAGATGAATTTCCCATCAATGATCAAATTGACATAAATGAAGATATTCAAGATGATACTCAAGGTGACAAGATGCCAATAAAAGAGAAACTAGTAAAGGTTGAATGTGTGGATACTAGTCAGAACACTATATTCTCACCATCCACTCAACCATCTACCTCATTGTTGTCAAGGTTAACTCCTAATTCAGAAAGTTTGGATGCATGGGGAGAAGAAGACCTAATCAAAATAAGCGTTCTTGCTATGGAAAAATAAAAGGAAAAACAAGTGATGAGGAACCCTCGCTTTTTGGAAACAGTGAATATTTTGAATGACTTAGTGCCTATTGATCAGAAAGTAGCCAAAGTCCAATCAGTTGAAGATGTGGACAACATTTTGTCAAACTTTAGATCACACTTTATAAGCTTAGTAGACTCTGCTACTAAGATTGCAGAAGATGAATACAAGAAGGAGAGAGTAAATGATTTGGTAAAGAACTTTACCTTAGACTTGAACTCCTTAAAGATTGGGAAATCTATATTGAAGGAATTGGTAGATAAAGGAAAGAGAGTCATAGCAAACTATATGGACAGAGTGAAGATCACCTCTGAGCACACCAAAAAGGTAGAAGAGGTATATTTAATGATAGATAGCATAAGAAAATCAGTTGAAACTTCCATGCAAGGAATGAACATATGTAACAATGTCTACCAAGGGCAGTTAGATAAAATTGAGAAAGCAAAGTTAGAAATTAGCAAGATAAGGGTAAGGCAAACCCAGTTAAGAAATGCACTTGCACCATCCTTAGCAGTCCTTAATGAGAACATCAAATAGATTGATGCCATTATCGTGACATATGATCAAGGTCCCTACATGGATCTGATAAAAATGGAGAAGCTGACATATGCATTGTGCGTGCATCTACAAATAGTTGATGCTATGAAAGTATTTTGGTAGAAAGAGATCCAATCTCTTAAAATTGTGCCCCCTGAAGTGTATATGGAGTAAGTATGCAATAGACTTACATGTTTTTGTACACCTTTTTCATTAATGTCAAAGGGGGAGTAATATAGAATGTGTATATGAGGAGAAGTATATGTATATATGATGTTATACAGTCACTTTTTGTGTTAAGTCATTTTGAGTAACTTGACCACATTCCTTTGTTGCCATAAATGAAAAAGGGGGAGATTGTTGGAAAGTTGACTACCTGAGGATGCATGACTCATTTTGTGTTTTCATCATGGCAACAAAGTCATGTTTAGTCTCTGTCTTAAAAGACAAAATGACTAAGTAAGGAAAACAAGGCAGACAGAGATACTCAGTGATCAACACATTAGCGCACGTGTGAGAGATCGATTCAGTGTATGTGCATTTAGATATAAGTTGTATGACATGTGTATATGCTACATCCAGAGATGCATAGTACGGAAATACAGTACGGAAAAGTTACAAGCAAATCAATAGTCCAGCAGTCCAGGAGACAGAGCATGGAAGTCGACTAAGTGTTTTGATCAGCGTGTGTTATTTTATAATGTAATGGCTAAGAGCCTTTGGTTATATGATTTTAATGATTTAATTAACATTGTAGTAAACACCCTTGAGCCAACTTGTTTAGAAGCATTATATATTTTGTTTTAGGGCCGACTAGTGTTTTGTTTTTAGGTCGCACCTATTCAGATTTGAATATATAAGTATGTAATGTAAAGATATGATAGAAGTGTTGATTACTATGCAAGAGGAAGATACAGAGGGATAGTAATATGAATTTAGTATATGATATAGCTCTTTGAGAGAGTAAGAGCATTCACGCATACATGGAACTGATTAGACAATAGTGTCATCATAGCAGTTCGTTTTGATCTAGTGCATATCATCTTTCAAAAGGTTGTAGCCTTCATCTTATTGGGTAGTGAGCCTAGGTAGGGAGTCATATACCTTTAATAGGGTTTTGTAAAATACTCCTAATAGGGTCTGACCTTTAACCAGGTAATTGTCCTCATATTGTAAAGAATACTTCTAATAGGGAAAAGGAACTCTCACAAGTTCATTATACTTAGTACAATATTTGTGGGTACTAATTCCCACCGGGGTTTTCCTCTGATCAAGGTTTCCCCATAATCATATCATGTGTTATGAGTTGTTATGTTAAGCTTCAATCTATGTATGTTTGATTTATGTTTAAGTTGTTGAAAAGTAATTAATAGACAAACACTGATTCACCCCCCCCTCTCAATGTTTCTAACAAATAAGATATAGTGATAAGTAAAATTCTAAGAACCTTACTACCTACTTATGCTATTAGAGTATCTATCATTCAAGAAATGAGAGCAGTAGAAAATAGAAATGTTACTCTAGACAGTTTAATTGGAAGACGGATTTCATTTGAAATGAATAACTTTGATAATAGTGTCTTACCAAACATAGAGTCTGCATTTAAAACTTCTATGAGAATAAGTAAATCAAGTCACAAAAACACTATGAGAAAAGATAGTGATAGTGAAAGTGAAGAAGATGATCTTGATGAAATAGAAGCACTTATGGCCAGAAGAATGTAGAGAATCAAAGGTAAATACAAAGGTAAATTACCACTTGTTTGTTTTAATTGCAAAGAGATTAGACACTTTTCTACAAGTTGTACTAATAGAAGAAAATATGATAGAAGTAATGATAGATCTTTTGAGAAGAAGTCTGACATAGGTGATTACAGAAGCTACTGAAAATCATAAAAAAGAGATACCCGAGACTATAAGGACAAAGGAAAGAAGGTCAGCTACCTAGAAAAATGCAAGGATGATGATACTAACACCAAATCTGATGAAGACATCGAGATGGTGTTTGTGGTTGTAAAGGATGATTCGTATGATGATCAAGAAAGGTATGTAGAAATAGCTCTCATATCTAAAATTAGCAAAAATGATGTTTGGATCATAGATAGTGGCTACACTCATCATATGACCATTGATAAGCAAAAGTTTGAGATTTTTGAATGCTACAAGGGTGGATCAGTAAGAATGGGAAATGACACACCTTGTCCAGTTGAAGGTAGAGGAACAATAATGTTGAATAACTAGATAAAGTATAAGAATGTTGATTGGGTAAATAGATTGAATTATAATCTATTGAGTGTTTCTCAGTTGAATAATTTAGGTCACAAAGTAGCATTTGAAAATAAAAAGGCAAAGATCTTCAACAAATCTGGAAATCTAATTGGTACCAGTGAGCAGACAAAAGGTAACTTATTCTATCTGAATGATACTGACTCCACTTGTTTGATTGCTACAAACAAAGACATATCATTGTCGCACAAAAGACTATGTCATGTGAACTTTGACAACATGATAAAAATTAGCAAAAAGAAAAATTTTAGAGGCTTACCGACAATAACCAAACCCGACAACATCATGTGTAAAAACTGTCAAAAAGGTAAAATGACAAAGTCTAGTTTCAAAATCAAAACCCATAAATCTAATGCAATTCTAGAATTAGTCCATACTAATTTATGTGGACCTATGAGGACAAAGAGTTATTATGGAGATAGATATTTTATTTTCTTTTTTGATGATTACTCTAGAATGATGGCAGTTATGTTTCTAAAAGATAAATCAGAAGCATTTAAGATGTTTAAATGGTATAAGGCTTTGGTAGAGAAACAAAGTGGTAAGGATCTAAAATGTTTGAGATTAGATAGAGGATGTGAGTTTATATCAAATAAATTCACTAACTTTTGCAATGAGTATGGTATAAAAAGATAGGTTTCTGCACCAAGAACACCATAGAAAAATGGAATTGTTGAGAGAAGGAACAAATCAATAGTTGATTGTGCTAGAACACTGATGATAGAAAAAGGCATCACCCAAATATTCTAGAGAGAAGTTATCACTACTGCTATCTACACACTAAAAACAAAGTACAATTGAAGAAAGACACCAAGAAGACACCTTATGAGCTATGGTATGGATACACACCCAATGTGAGTTATTTCAAAAAATTTGGCAGTCAATGTTATATCTTAAAAGATGATAGAAATGTAAAAATTGACTCCAAGAGTGATGAAGGAATTTTTCTAGGGTATTCTACCAAGATCAAGGCTTATAAATGTCTAAACAAAGCCTCTAACAAAATTATTGAAAGTACAAATGTAAAGATAGATGAATTTGCAGAGAAGAATGAACAAGAAAGCACTAAAGAACTAGAGGACTACAATAAGTTCACTTACAATGAAGAACCTGACACTCTACCCTACCAACAATGTAGAGCCCCTGAGCTACAAATCATTGCTCCCAAGCATCAGGCTACAAATACCGATGGTCGAGATAATGATCAAGATAATGTGCAAGGTGATGAAGAACAGAATGAAAATCAAAATAATGATCAAGCTAATAGACAAAGGACTATACCTATACTTGAAAGATATGTAAGAAGGAACCATACAAAGGTCCAGATCATAGGAGATAAGAAAGATGGTACAAGAACAAGAAGTAAGTCTTTAAACTCAAATTATTTAATTTGTGAGTTTGAGCCAAAATTTGTCAATGCTGCACTAGATAATGAGGAATGGATAAGTGCTATGAATGATGCATTTGAGAAGATTAAGAAGAAAAAAAAATGGTCACTTGTGCCAAGACCAGATGACAAGAATGTCATCAGTACAAAATGGATATTCATGAATAAGTTGAATGAGAATGGAGAAGTCACAAGGAACAAAGCAAGACTAGTATGCAAGGGGTATGCACAAGAGGAAGGTATAGACTATGGAGATACCTTTTCACCCATTTCTAGGATAGAAAGAGTAAGGATACTACTTTCTTATGCTACATTCAAAAGATTCAAGATATACCAAATGGATGTCAAGTCAGCATTCCTAAATGGAATACTTGAAGAAGAGGTATACATTGAACAACCAGAAGGGTTTGTTGATCCAGACAAGAAGGATATGGTATGTATACTTCGCAAAGCCTTGTATGGATTAAAACAAGCTCCTAGAGCCTAGTATGAATGACAACATTCCTATCTAATAAGTATTGGATTTGTAAGGACTAGTGAAAATAGTAATCTTTATTTGAAGGAAGATATTGATGCTAACACCTTGATTGCTGAAATATTTGTTGATGACATCATATTTGGAGGCAATGATATGCTATGCAAATCATTTTCTAGTGAGATGAGCAAAGAATTTGAGATGTCTATGTTTGTTGAGATCAAGTTCTTTCTTGGTCTCAAGATCATGCAACAAGGAGAAGGTATTTTCATTACACAGTCCAAGTACATCAAAGAGGTCCTGAAAATATTCAAGATGGAAGAAACCAAACCAGTTGGAACATCGATGGCTACTAGATGTAAGTTGACAAAAGAAGACAAGACAACAGAGGTAAATTAGACTTTGTGCTTATCAATTATTGGAAAACTCATGTATGTTGTACACACTAGACCAGATATTGCACATGCAGTGGGAATTGTTGCTAGATTTTTTGCTAATCCCAGGGAATCACATATGACTGCTATGAAATGAATCCTAAGATATTTGAAGAATACTGAGGAATTTGGCTTATGGTATAGAAGAGAAGGAAAATTTTAACTAAAGGTGTTTATCGATGCTGATTGGGCTAGAAATCTTGATGACCGGAAGAGCACAACTGGAGGAGCATTCTTTATGGGTGACAGACTTTTCACATGGATTAGCAAGAAGCAGGGATGCATCTCACAATCTACTGTAGAAGCAGAATATGTTGTTGCTGCTACAAATTGCTCAAATATTGCAAGGATCAAACAATTGCTGGAAGCTGTGCATATGAAGATCTTAGAACCAGTGACTATCTATTGTGATAACACCAGTGCAATAAACATTTCCAAGAATCTAGTCATGCATGCAAAAACTAAACACATTTCCATCAAGTATCATTACTTGAGAGAACAAGTCCAAGAAAAAGAGGTGATACTTGAGTATGTGCAATCAAAAGAACAATTGGCCGATATCTTCACCAAGCCACTACCCAAGGATACATTTGAGTACTTGAGAAAGAGACTAGGGGTCAAACCCTTGTCTACCAGTCAGTAAAATTACTGAAGGTTGTATTAGCCTACATATTCTCAGAATATCATTCATGTTGATGCAAGCAAAGAGAAGAACTTCAAAGCTACATCTATATACAGACATGTATATATCAGAACTGAGCAACAGAACATAGTGATGTATTGCTGATGGATAACGGAAATACAAGGAATATATTATGGATAGGAGGAAATGATTGCTTGAAATTAATGTCAGATATCTATGAGATATTTGTTTGTCATTTTTGTGAAAGGGAGAGAAAGTATCCATATTATCACATTATTCTAAGAGAAAAGGGAGAGAGATCACTCTAACAGGGAGAGATCATATCCATAGGGAGAGAGTTTGTATGAAGGAGTTAATACAAAGGAAGAGTTACTGACAAGACAAAAAGACATCACAAAAGAGAGAACAGTCAAAAGAGAGAAATTGACACAAGAAGAAGATTCAACACATTAGTAAACAAAAAACTACTAGAATCAAATCTAAGCTAAAACAGAGCTTACCGACGGTCAGACATTTTTATCGATTATCAAAACAAACTGTTTGGTAGTTTGATGAATCTCAATAAATTGTATTTCGTATTGTATTAGAAACAGTATAGTGTGATAATATAAGTTTAGTTGCCATCAATGCCAAAGGGAGAGATTGATGACATGTAACTGATTAAATGTTTGATAATGTTAAGTTGAAGATAATGCAAGGCATAAAATTAGTTAATGGTTTGTACTATCATTGATGTCAACTTAATATCATCTATATGGTCATGTACATAATGCCAAAGACTTTAGAGAATCAATGGAACAAAGGTTATGCTTTCAGCAATACATAAAAGTCAAGTATTCACTAAGTGACAGATAACACTGACAGAGTGCACACCATCGATAAAGGTAAAAGAAGAAAAGTCACAGTGATACCCGACAAGCAGAAGACAGTGTTACCCAATGAAGAAAAACCACATGATGCCCGATGAGCTAAAAGTAGATTTTACCGATGGATGGAGATCCTGAAGCTAACTAAAGTCACACCGATGGAACTGGCAGTTGTAACTGATGACTAACTAAAGAGTTGACCGATGGAACAGAGAGTTCAAAAAATGACAAAATATCTAGTTGGCAAGAGCTAAAGATAGACTTAATTGGTTGTTTTTTTTATTTTATTCGACTAGAGTTAAGTGATTGATTTAAAGAAGATTTGTACAGTTGGCATAAAGATAACTACAAGATAAATCAAGAGTTATGCTTTAAATCAAATTGGCTAGATTTTTTTTCACACCAAGAATCAAGAGTCAAGAATCAATGAATATTATGTCTATATAAGAGAAAAGCTTAATTCATTTTTTGTATCACAATCACAAAAAGGGGAAGGGGGGTGAATAGAAAGAGGATGCTAAGAAGAAACTGATGAAGAACAACTTCATGCAGTACTAATCAATCAAGCCGAAGGAGAGCTAAGGAATTTTGTAGACACCGACAAACAGTGAATACAACATCACAAAGCAGAAAGTATGGAGCACAAAAGAATTGAATTGATACATTGATTAGAGAGGTAATGTACTTAAATAGATCTAAAAATCTGCAATTCAAGTTGCATTAGAAATAGGTCATTTTTTTTCAGTTTAACCATTGAAGCATCAAGCCTCTTAACAGAGTAGGACTTAACAGTCTTCTATATATTGAGGTACATCCCAAGGAGTGCCAAAAAGTTTGATTCATGAAAGTAGCATTGGATATGCCCAATGCCTATTTATAGTCTAAAAGAGAGGTTGATTCAAGGATGGCAGCATTAGATGCTCGATACTAAGTGACAACCTATATGTGTAAAATCCTCTAACAAGGTGACACTTAATAGTGTGTTTCTAACCTTTAACAGGGTTGGCTCTTAACAGGGCTCACTTCAAAAGAGTGAAAATTTGGGGTGCCGGTCCTAGTGGTTTTTTCCCTTAATAGAGTTTCCATGTTAAAATCCTTGTGTTATGTGTGTATGGTTTATTACTTTACTGTTTTACATTTCACATATGCATTTTTGGATTTATCGGTATACTCTGCATATTTACTGTATTTTGGTAAATAGTTATACTACTTATCGGTAATCAAGGAGAATAAGGAAAGATAAGGAAAATCGATAGACAGTTAATCATTGCAAGTATTTCATGGCATGCATCTTGTAGGGACATAATAATCTAAGGTTTATTTGATTGGTGGTTAGATTAAGGATAATTTTTTGAGGCCACTAATTCACCCCCCCCCNCACTAATTCCCCCCCCCCCCCCCACTCTCAGTTATTACTAACAACATCTACTATCAATATAACTCTACTTGGTATCCATGATAATGCTCTAGCTTCATTTGTTTCGATTGCTTTTAGTGAACTTAATTGATATTCAAGTTCCTTCTCATGTGTTCTATCAATTAATACAATCTTCTCATCCATAATAAATGTTATACAATTCTCAAGAAATTTTTTATCATCTAAGGTTTACTTCTCAATCAACTCGCTAAGAAATTATTTTTGTAAGATGAATTGACAATGTTCGCTCAAGCTCGATTTCACATTGACTTTTCAGAATATAAATTTCATATGATGAATTTTGTTATATATAGAGTCAACGTGTCCAACATTTACATTTCATAAAACATTTATTGGAGGCCGGCAGTGTTCCTTTTGTACTGATAGTAACATGAATTCACCAATAATAATCTCATACAAATATCTTCAAGTTTTCTTAATTACTCATTGCATCTATTTATGATTATTGAATGCTTCATCTCATAACTGATCTAAGGGACTAATTGATTATTCTAATGAAATTTAAGGTCCCTAAGTAATTACTTACTTTCTTAGTTGATGGTTGAATTCCTTATGTCATTCAACACAGAGGCTTCCATTGATGTCTTGTCAACGTGCTTCTTTACCCATATCTTCTTCATTTCCTCTTTTAATTGTTCTTGATTTACATTTATTTTTCCTCTTCTATCTCTATCATTTTCAGTAGCAAACCGATATCTATAGTTGTAGGTGGCATGACCAAAATTTGAGAAAATATAATATGGTAGTGAAAAAGGTCTCCAAGGTTCAAGTCTTACTTCATTGTTTCCTTTTCTATATTTAGATGTTGTATGTCCTATTTTTCCACATTTAAAACATGTAACTAATTTGTTTGCTTATTTTCTTTGATAGTGTACCATTTTCCTCATTATTAGTGTTTTGGTTTTTCACTCTTCAGCTTTATGCACATAGTGATTACATTTATAGAAATATCCATAAAAAAAATTATCAGATGATATAGTGATGGTTTCAGATCTACATTCATATCCTCTATGACCAAACGTGTTGTGGTTATAGAAATAATTGTTAAAATATGTAGTCTAAGTAGGAATTAATTGTTTTCTTCAACAAATATTTGTTGTTTGACCATATTTTCCACAATTGTATCAAGTAGTCTTATAATGTTTATTTCTATGTATATCACTTGTTTCTTTAGATTTTGATGATTCTCCAATCTCCATAGTGTTGTTGCCAATATATCCCAATCTGGTAGTGTCACTTTTTTTTCTCTAATTTTTCAATTGTTCATCAATCTTCTACATGCTTTGTTCAAATTTTGTGAGTCTTGCGTTGATTTATTTTTCAACTTTCACATTGTTTTCAAGTCTTTGTCCTCTTGCTTCAGCTTCTAATTTTTTGCTTGTAGTTGTAAATTTCTATCACCAGTTGTAGACACCCTAAAATGGACAAACTTGCGACTTGACATTTAAAAAACTAATTTTCATCTATTATTTAATAGTTTTATAATCATTAATTAAATCATCTATTTTCTTCTAAATTTATTTCATCTATTAATTCATGGTTTTTTAATCATTAATTAATCATCTATTTTCTTCTAAATTCATTCCCCAAATCATCTAATCAAATTCCCAAAATTAATTAAATAATTATTTTTATTTAATTAATTAACCTTAATTGATTAATCTCCATTAATTAATTAATTAAAGTCAATTTCCTATAGTTTAAATTGAAAGATTTGAACTTACTAATTAAATTCTTCCAATTAAATTTAATTTCAATTAAATTAATTTCACTTCATTTGATAAAGCAATTCTAAATCAAAAAGAATTCAATTATCTCACATGTTGAAAACTTTAATTACATAAATGAATTAAATAATCAATTATGTTCAAAGAGATAATCCTTAATCAGATCAAATGGGTTACTCCACCCATCTCTCCAGTTCACATTGGTAACTCCACCTACCTCTTCAGTTCAAAAAGGTAACTCATAATTAGCTCTTCAGTTAACCAAACTCTATCTCCTCTCTCCCAGTTGAAGAGGTGGAGTTTACTGATGGCTTCTTCAGTTCCTTTTGATCTCAACCATTCATCTCCCTATCTCTGAGATTAATCTTGACCATTCATATCATCCTTAATTCCTATATAATAAACTCTTCATAACCATTTGAAGGATCTAGGATTTCAAGCTCACATGCACCATTACTCTGTCATATTTGGTTCAAGCATCAAGACATCTTGAGATCACACACACATTCAATATCAAATTCTTGATGCTCCCAAGTCATAGACACTGCCCACACCAATACTGAGCATCACAAATAGCATTTCAGAAGGAGTAGAGAGAGACAATAGAAGCTTCAAGAAATTGGGTTTGCATTCATTTGTTTTCCTCTTATTTGCTTGTACATTTTATTGATTCATAGTTTTGTTTTTAGTAGTTATTTCCATTTGATTTCCCCCATTGCAAATCGCTGCTATGAACCCTAATTGTTGAGTGTTATAGAATTTGATACTGTGACATTTTGGTGAACCCGACATCAATCAAATAGCCCAAATATCCCTTGTAGATGACAAACATACCTTTTTAGCCACGGTCATATGGTTGCAAAATTATTTTATATGCTTTTTCTCAATATCTATGTAATTTTGCAATCATTGTAGCTTAACCGCAATTGATGGAATTTTGCCACAATTGTTTGGTTTATTACCGCAATTTTTGAAAGGATTTTGCAATTGACCAATCTGTGCCACAATTGACCAATTTGTGCCACAATCGGTGGTTCTTTACTGCAATCATAAGTACTTTTTTGCAATCACCAAAATCTTGCCACAACTAATTGTTCTTTGTCGCAATTTCTAGTGCTTTACCGCAATCGCCAGAAATATTTCTTATCTGATCCAAATCCTCTGTCTATATCTTTCTAATCTGACATTTTCTTTTTCTCTATGAAGGAATGGACAAATCATCAAGAATAGAGAAGGGTAAGTCTTTGTGAGTATCAATCATTTCAAAATCTTTTTTCAAATTTGCACCTACTCTCATTTTCAAATATTTTTGTGGTACTAACTTGTCTAAACAAAGAAAACCTAAAATCAATCTACTTATCAATTTGGTGCTTAAAAATAAAATTGCATGCAATCATCTTGAACCTCACATTTACACATTGGTGCTGTAATTGATGTGGAAGTTAAGAATTGAACAAAGGAAAACAAACATTTCAAATTTGGGCATTAAAATTGAACAAGAAATCAACACCTAATTTTGGGCTTAAAACTGAACACTTCTACTTGTATGGTGGTTTATCTTAGTTCACATTTAAACTTTGGGGTTTAAGTCATTAACCTTGTGTCTTGAGTTTTTGGTGCACTTGCACAATCTATTAGATTAAACACCTTTGTACTTTGTAGAAAGGCCTGTTTGGGGAATGTGCTTCTTCCTCGGAGAACGACCTTAAACCAGTAATCCTTATGATCAGTATATAAACAAGACACAACCCAAAGTTCTATTTTATATCTATCCAAGCTCGGGCGAGGTGTGTTGATGATAGTTTGGATCAGGTGAATATCCCTAAGGAGCCATCATGTTCAACTAGGCTCTTAAGTGAGTCACACATATACAAACCAATTGGATAGACGCTACAGACCCTATTAGAACCTATTAATTAGAGGCCAACTTGGTTTACCTCTGAATAGATACCTTATTATAGTGCAAGGAGTTACATAATTCACCCCCCAAGATTCCCAACATAGGTGTTCCAAGATATTTATGTAGTAAAAGAGATCTTCACTATATGACAACAATATCTGGTAATGGAAAAAACATGGGTGCCTACATTGTGGACCTTCGTGTCCTACTAGTGTGACAATTGTTGTGTGAGCTAACAAACATTCAAGCATTAGGCCTATAATATTGTATTTTGAAACCATTGACTTGTATAAATCTAGCCGTTCATTATTGAGACATCGTGATAATATCGCAACTTGAAAAAGTTGTAGAACATATACATTCCAATCTTAAATCTTTCAAAACACATTGCCTATTATGCTTGTTCTTTGATCAGTTTCCAAAAATGCAAAACAAACATCAAAACTGTTAAAATGAGTCAAACATGTTAAATTCTAGGGTTTTCAACATCAAACTTTTCTACAAATCAGAAGCCTTGTTCTAGAAAATCAAAATTGTCAGGTAGTGAGGCCTATTTTTTAGTCTTTTTTAGACAGTTTCCCCTTTGTCGTAATTGCCTGCATTTTGTTGCAATTGACAAAAAATTTCTACAATCGTCCTTTTAATTTTTTTAGTTGACCTATTTATTACCACAGTCAATAATAGATTACCTCAATCGACCATCACTTTACCACAATTGGTAGAGTTTTGCCGCAATTGACTAGAGACCTTTCAAACACCTGTTTGGACCTAAAAACCTTGAAAATACTCCCCGTTCTATGTCAAATACTAGTGTCTATCCCAAAAAAATGCGAAGAACATTGTGTGAATCTCTAAACATTAAAGATTGTCCATTCTTTGAAAGCACCATTATTGTCCAAGCATTGTTAGTTCAAAATTTCAGACTCAAAATATCTTGATCCCATTATCTCAAAATCAACATTATCTCTATCAGTGACTTTGTCCCAAGAAAAGGTCGACAAATATTATTCTTACATCATCAAAAATTTGAGATCAAGATAATCAAAATCTATCCTTACAATTACCCTTGTCCAAACATAACTCAGACTCTCCCAAAAAGGTTATCCTTTTTTGTTTGTTTTATATCACTTGTTTTAGTCACAAAATATGGACCACATTATGTCTCAAACACCTTATGGAGGGCCTTACACAAGGTGGAAGGCTAAAACTCAACCTGATGAGTCTTATATCAATAGATTCCCTACTTGGGAAACAGAGCGAGAAATTGATCCTTTCATAAATACCAGTCTTGCTCTATTCATTGAGAATCCCCATGGATCAACTTTGTTTCAGAATGTCACAAAAGAGGAGCTTGAAGATATAGAGAAAGACACCTATTCCGCGCAAGTGGTTGACAATGTTGTAGAGAGGAACCCTAAATGTTTCTTAGCCATGTTGATAAGGAAGGAAGTAAAACTCCCCGCTGAATTCAATGTGTCAATCATATGGCCCAAAAACCCTCTCACAGTTCAAAACACTACTCGACCCTCTCAAATAGAACCTATGGTATCTCAAATCTTCCCATCCTTGACAACAATGACATTATCACAAACTGTGTCCAATCAAACCAACTCTATGAACCAAGTAAGCACGTCTTCCATGCAAAGCATGACAGGCTCCCAACTAAGTGCACCCATGGTCACTAGTGTGCCTCACCCCTTAGCCTCATGGCCTATCTAGTCAAGCTCTCATGCTATTCCATTAATCCCACCAACAAGCATCAACCCAATTGCAACTATTCTGCTACTGCAATTAGCCCCTGCTAGCCTTGGGCTCAATACCTCACTCCCATAGGGATCTGTCTCTGCGGTTTTGACTTTCAGTCAATACCCACCCAAGTTTAGGCCTTTGCTCATACAGGGACAACAACAAACCCAACAACAACCTCAACCCTAGCAGTAGAAATCCCAGCTTTAGCAGCAACAACAACATAGACCCCAACAACAAACACAATGGAATCAATCTTGGGCCAATCACATGCCCTCGTATCAAAATCACATGTCGGGGAACCAATATAAATACCCAAGGACTAAAACCCATGTTCCTACTCAAGGGACATAGAGGCACAGCCTCATACCTACTATAGTACAGAGGTATGATGTTACAAATAATAATCAGTCTCAAACAGACATGTTGATCCAACAAGTGCAAAACCTTCAAACCCAAATGATGGATATGCAAAATCAAGGGCAAACTAAATCCTAAACCATAGAGTATTTATACCCATACCCCTTTGATCACTCTCTTCACATTTCTCCATTCCCAACTCACTTATCGGTACCAAAATTTGACAAATATAGGGGCAATACCAACCCTATTGAACATATATGAGAATTCTTTGCTATTTGTATCAAGGTTGCACATGACGAGACATACTTAATGTGACTATTCCCACAAAGCTTAGCTGGACCAGTAATGGAATGGTTCTCTCACTTACCTCATGGCATTTTGACTTGGGGTGAATTCGCCAAAAAGTTCATCGCTCATTTCCATCACAACGTCAAGCGCAAGGTCAGCATCAAGGACCTCTATGATATCAAACAAAAATATGGGGAGTCCTTTGTAAAATTATTGCAAATGGAGGAATACTACAAATAGAATCACTTATGATGTACCCGAACAGGACCTCGTAGTCATGTTCATTGAAAATCTCATTCCAGATATGTCATTTACAATAGAATTGCAGTTAGCTCCAGACTTCAAGAAACTCATCGAGCAAGGATTTTTTGTTACTATAACTTAGTCAAACAAGGTGTCCTTGCAGATCCTACTCAGATGAACACAAACAAGACTACAATAGATAAATCTAAGTGGTGGAACAAAAAAAAAATGTCACCAATGATGGTGTCATTGATGTGAAAACAGTCAACTACGCCCAGCCTAAGGTGTCACTGCAAGGTGAACCTATGGCTAACCAACAAACCATGGTTCCCAATCCAAAAGTATACACTCAACCTCAACCACCCCATGTCCAAGTAGCGGATGTGTCAAATAGTCAACCATAGGCACAACATCAACCACAAGTTTCATTTCCAAAATGAGATTTTACACTATTAGGAGAATCAATAGAACCAACCTTAAGAAAGTTGATACAATCCAACAATATCAGTCTCTCTAAAATCAGAGAATATAAACATGGTGCATTCAAGACAAAGTTCTACAATGATAATTATTATTGTGAATTTCATCAAGTGAAGACACACAAAACACCCAACTATTATCGATTGAAAAATGTCATCCAAGATCTGATTGACACAGGGGTCATCGACGTAACCAACACCCAAACAAAAGGCAGCACTAATCATACAATATTCAATGACACATTCCATGAACATAATAAAGGGAAATCCTTAAGTTCTAGTGGAAAGTCAAAATAGGTAAACTACACCTATGCCAACAGTGACAACACTATCAATTGCCTAAATCCTTCATATAGCCATGTGGCTACCATCACTATTAGAGACTGAGGCGCTAAATGTGTTGTAACCACACATTGTACAAAAGTTGTCTTGCAAGGAGAACCTTCCTCATATGCTATACCAGTCAACCCCCCTACAACCTCAAATCCACATACAAGCATCGTAGATCAACTAAAGTGTACGCCTACCAAAATATCCATGTTTGAACTTTTACGCATATCTCCTCAAAACAAGAAAGCACTTGACCAAGCACTTTAGAAAGTAGTTGTCCCAAGGGAAATAACTCTAGAGAGCTTCCAAATAGTGGTGAACCATATAGCCACAAATAAGCATGCAACTTTCATAGACCATGACGTGCCACCACATAAACCCTTGCATAATGATCCCTTGCACTTGCTTATCCAAGTCCACAAAAGTGTAATCTGTTGAGTCCTTGTTGATGGTGGGGATAGCTTAAACATTTTTAATTTAAATTTAATCAAGAAATTAAGCTACTATAAATCTAGTATTGATGTCACAAGAAGGATCAACATCAGAGCTTATGATGAAGAAGAGAGATCTTCCAAAGGTATTATCATTCTATCAGTCTGGATTGGACCAGTTGTTAAAAACACTCCCTTCCAGATCCTAGACCTAGAATTGGGATACAACATGTTACTAGGGAGACCATGGATACATGAGATGCAAGCTGTACCCTCTACATACCACCAGTGTATCAAGTTCCCATACCAGGGGATAGAAATCATTATAGAAGGAGATCCAAACCCATTCCAATACTGCAATGCATTCCAAACCAGTACTGACAACTAGGTTCCATCAAACCAAGAGGCAAGTATCCCTTTCACATCAAATTCAATTCCCAAATATGTCACAAGAAGAGCAGGAAAAATATCCATTACTGAAAATGGATGTGCAAAATATAGCTATGAGGAAGCTTTCACCATCACAAACATGCCTCAAAGCCCAAGGACATATGGCATGCCACAACCTGCAATTACAGCAGAAACCCCACCACTTGTTCTATTTAGGTGTCCACCCATAACCTTTGTTAAATGGGGAGACATTGAAGAAGAGAACCCATTTGATCCATATATCAATACATCATTGTATCAAGATCCACAAGAGACACTTCAATAACCCCTACCCATGTTAGCCTATGGAGTTGGCTATACAATGCTGCAAAGGTTTGGGTGTGATTGTACAATTGGTTTGGGGGCAAGACAACAAGGTTTAATGGAACTGTCCCTCCTACCAACCAAGAGAAACAAGAGAGGGTTAGGCTATGGGAAACAAAGAACCAATCCTATAACCCAAGACATACCTGTTGATCAAGAACAAATAGTAGAGTAACACCAAGGGAAAAACTTAGAACACATCTTGACTAGCAACATACTTCAATAGTTGTTGTCATCCGAAGTGGGAACCTCTCGATCTTGATTAACCCTCAACCAAGCAATCCATGATAATGAGGGAAGTGAGACATTCGATAAGCGTTCTAGCAAAACTAACTCCAAAAATTATGAGTGGAGATCCATTCATGACTCTGAGCCATCAATCCTAGACTATTCCCCTCGGTCAGTCACCACCATAGACCTTGATGATTTGTTCAACCAATTAACCATAGACAACCAACCCTATATCAATAAACATATCGATAGAAATTCATTAAGTGGTGCATCTACATCATAGTCTAGGTTTTTCAAAACCATCTTTGTTGTCCCTTTCAACCAAATAGAGTCAACCCACCACAAGAACCTATGTCTTGTACACCCAAAACTAATAGAGTGGGATCAACTAGGACAACTTGATATGGATATCTTCAAGAATGATGAGGCTATCATAGACTTTATGGGACTTAGAGAGGCAATTTCATCAGAAGATCATAAAGCAGGTTTCTCCATTGACCTTGGTAGATCAACATATTTTGGGGAGGAAGCTCCTCTTTCCAGTCATCAAAAAAATTTGAAAAACAAAAAAGAATCATTAGTAAGTGAAAACCGAAAGGCCCTTACTGGCACAAAAAATGATAAAAAGACAAAACAAGATGTATCTTCTAGTGAAAACCTCACTTAGGTGCTAGAAGATGGAAAGAAGGAACTCCTCCCCTTGATAGAGGAAAAGTCAGCATTATTAGCAGAGGAAATGAAAGAAGTCAACTTGGGCGATGACAAGAACCCAAAGAACATCTACTTAGAAAAATCACTCACCCCATAGGAGAGAGAAAAATTCATTAGTTTCTTTAAGGAAAGGAAGGTCAATTTTGCATGGTCCTACTCAGACATGCCAGGATTAGATCCAGAGCTTGTGCTACATCATCTCACATTGCTACCCAATGCCAAACCCATAAAATAGAAGCTGAGAAAGATGCATCCCCATGTTGCATTACTAGTCAAGGAAGAATTGAAAAAGATACTAGATGCTAAGTTCATAAGACTGATCTCATACGCAGACTGGATATCTAATTTGGTACTAGTTACCAAGCACAGTGGTCAAATTTGCATCTGCACAGATTTTAGAGATCTTAACAAAGCTTGTCCCAAGGACAACTTTCCTTTTCCTAACATCGATATCATAGTAGATCTAACAACAAGACATCATAGGCTATCACTCATGGATGGATTTTTAGGATATAAAAAGATAAGGATTGCACCAGAGGACCAACACAAAATACATTTTACATGTGCATGGGGAAACTATTATTGGAACATCATGTCATTTTGTCTAAAAAACATTGGAGAAACATATCAAAGGGCCATGACAACCATATTTCATGATCTGATCCACAAGATAATGGAGTACTATGTTGACGACATACTTACCAAGTAAATTCTTAGAAAGGATCATCTACAAGTATTGTGACCCCTCTTTGACATAATGCAGGAATACAAGGTTTGTTTAAAACCAAAGAAATGTGCATTTGAGGTCACTGCTAGGAAGCTATTGGGATTCACAGTGTCACATCGAGGCATAGAGGTAGACCCATAGAAATTCAAAGGAATACTGGACATGCCACCACCAACCAACCTAAGGCATCTTAGGGGGTTACAAGGCAGGCTCCAATATATCAGGTGCTTCATAGCCTAGCTAGTAGAAAAGTGCCATCCATTCCAATATCTACTACACAAGGACATAAAATTCATATAGATAGAATAATGTGAATAGGCATTCCAAATATTCAAGGACTATCTACTCAAGTCTCCCATATGGGTGCCACCAGTTCAAGGTATTCCATTGATTCTATATATCTTAGAAACTAAATCATCATTAGGCATACTCTTAGTACAACATGATGATATAGGAAAGGAGGGAGTTATCTACTATCTCAGTAGAACATTGGTAGGCTATGAGCTTGATTATACATCAATAAAAAAATCATGCCTAGTAGTTGTCTTTGCTTCCTAGAAGCTGAGGAATTACATGTTAAGCCATCAAACAAAGTTGATAGCGCACATTGATCCCCTCAACTATCTACTAAGCAAAGTAGCACTCACCGGACAACTAGAAAATTGGGTGATTATCCTAAGAAAATTTGACATAGAATACATAGATAGAAAAGCCATCAAAGGGAAAGTGATTGTAGATCAACTAGCAGAGGCACCTATTTAGGATCATCAGCCTATCATATCTAACTTTCTAGATGAGTCTATCCTTACACTCCAACTGGAAATAGAGGTATGACAAATATACTTTGATGGGTCATGCATGAACCATGGTGCAGGAGCATGGATAGTACTCATCACTCCAAACAATGATGCAATTCCAAAATATTTAGACTCAACTTCCCATGCACAAACAACATAGCCTAAAATGAAGTTCTAGTCATTGGAGTAAAGACAATAATTCAATGGAGAATCAAGAACCTTAAGGTCTACAAAGATTCACAGTTGGTCATTAGCCAGGTCAACAATGACTATATGACAAAAGATGAGAAGTTAATACCATATAGAGAACATATGGACAGGTTGCACACTAAGTTTCAATACATCTTTTTTGAGTAAGTACCAAGAGCTCAAAAAAAATTTGTAGACACGATGGCTACAATAACATCCTTGGTCGATATGCCAGGCAACAAAACTAGATTCTAATTTCTAGTGGAGAAGTTCATGGTGCCATCGCATCAACCACTAATCATAGAATCAGTGTGTGTCCTTTTTGGCCCTAAAACCCCACGGTATCATGACATGTATAATTACCTCCAAAGTAGTGTCTTACCTCCTGACTTGTCTAGGAACTAGAATAAGTGCCTCATTTGCCAAGCCTCTAAGTACACCATTCTCACAACTACTCTATATTAAAAAATTCTATATAGAACTCTATTATGATGTCTCACTTCCACAGAATCCCAGAGAGCTATGTACGAGGTACGTGAAGGAATTTTTGGAACCTATAGAGGTGGAAATAGCTTAGCTAAAAATATCATCTGCATGGGATACTACTGGCCCACAATAGAGATAGATGCAAAAAAGTATGTGCAAAGGTGTGGGAAATGTCAGATTCATGGAGACCTCATCCATGCACCAGCCCAAGAACTAAATCCTATCACTTCACCATTACCATTTTCTATGTGGGGATTTGACCTAGTAGGAAAGATTACACCATCTTCAGCTAATGGACATAAATACATCATAGTAGCAAAAGAGTAATTCACTAAATGGGTGAAAGCAATTCCCCTCACCTAGATAACTGGAAAGTAGATCTCAATGTTCATACTCAACAACATCATCTGTCGGTATGGAATTACTCAAACCATCGTCATGGATCATGGTACACCTTTCCAAAACAAAGATGTTGAAGATATCTATGAACAGTTCTAAATCAAACAAAGTTTCTCTTCATTCTATTATCCTCAAGGGAATGGCTAGGCTAAGGAAAAAAACAAAACCATTTTGAAAATATTAAAGAAAATAGTTAACGAATCAAGGCGAGACTGGCATTTTCAGCTTAGTCTTGCATTATGGGCATACAGACCTAGCATGAGAACACCTAAAGGAGCCACTCCTTTGACCCTATTATATGGATCAGAGGTGGTCTTACCCATTGAAGTAGAAATCCCATCCCTGGGAATATCATTGAAGGACCTGATTTTAGATGAAGACTACAGAGTAGCAAGGCTTAGTGAACAGGAGCTATTAGATGATTAAAGAAGACAAAATGCATTCAACCACTTACAAGGCTATCAAAATCACCTTAAAGGAACTATCATAAGAAAGTGAGGCCATGAATCTTTGAGTTAGGAGACCTTGTTCTCATGGAAAATCAAAAGAACCAAGCCGAGTGAGTGAAACCGGGAAATTTCAAGCCTAACTGGATAGGACCATATGTCATTGTCAACTCTACCCAGAGTGGGGCATACCAACTAGAAACACCAGAAGGAGATCATCTCCCTGGATACATAAACAACATGCACCTCAAGAGATTCTATGCTTGAGGCCTCAATGGTTAAGGAAACTATCTACATATCTAGAAAATACCAAAAATAAATAATACAAAAATACAAAATGTTACCTTGGTCAAAACCTGGAAAAAAGGCACCTTGGTGACAACCAAAAAAAACAAAAAAAGAAAGAAAAAATTAAAGAGAAATAGAATCGTTCTCTTAGTGAAAACCTGGCAAATAGGCTCTATTAAGTAGGTACCTTGGTGAAAACCTGGCAAACAAGCACCAAGTGTTCAAATCCAGCTCCACCATCAATGAACTCCAAGATTAAATGCTTGAGCACCCCACATGCAAGGATATCTACCCAAGCTATTTCCAAAAGTAAAATCACCTCTAAGCACCAACACGTATCCATGGTTAGCACTAGTCCACCAAACTAGGGGGTAATTCTAAATGTCCTGAAAAAATGCCTAAAAATCTAAAAAAACTCATCCAAACTCCTAAAAAGATCAAAATATCCTAAAAAATCAATCTTCATAAAAAAATAAAAAATAAATAAAAAATCCAAAGCAATAAAACCAACTCGATTATCAACAAAGAAAACTAGCAACCAAGCCAAATCAATCAATGTCAAAACCATGAGCTTTGCAAATCAGCATTGGGACCATTTGACACAGCTTGATTAGCAACCAAAAGTGATCAAAATCAATCAATTAATCAAATAAAATGTCTTATACAGTGATGGATACACTCAAAACCAGACAAATCAATCTTATATGAGACATCTATTACTGAAACTAGACACAATCAAGACTACCAAGACAATCAAGCCTATCAAGAGATTCAAGACAATCAAGATAATCAAATTGAATCAAGGAACAATCAAAATGTTGACTAGGTTAGTCATCAGTTAGATGTTAGTCTATATTTCATGGTTATGTTCTTATGCTACTCCAAGATCCACCAAGTGAGGAGATTAGCTATGATGGAACATGACTTATTTTCTTTGATTGTTGTCTGTAGAATGTTCACTTCGATTCTAGGGCCATGATGATTTAGGATAAATGTGGTAGGCGATGTCACTTATCTGACAGCCATGTAGGTCCACGATCTGAGCTTAACCCTTGGAAAGAAGTGGACAAACCTTTTATGTTATCTTCTTTTTTATTACCAATAGAATTATAGTTGTATCTAGATGGTCTGAGATCTAGATGCATTGGATTTCTATCTTTTTTTTTTGGGATTTCTTTTCAAAACCAATAGAATCATAGCGGTATCTAGATGGTCTAAGATTTGGGTGCATTGGATTTTATTTTTTTTGTCTTTCTTTTCAAAATCAAGAGTTCATAGTGGTATCCAAATGGTCTAAGATTTGGGTACATTGGAGTTTTATCTTGGTTTTATCTTTTTTGGATGGTCAATGAGAAAAGCAGTATCTAGATGATCAATATCAGGTTGCATTTGGCTCTCTTTCTTTTCAAACAAGGAACATAGTTGAATCCAGATGGTCAATATATGGGTGCATTAAGTTCTCTTTCTATTCAATCTCTCTACTCCTTTCAGTTATCAAGAGGTCATAGTGGTATCTAGATGGTCTGAGATCTGGATGGATTGGATGCTCTTTAGAATTTCATAAAAAAATGCAATGATGAACAAAATTGGAAACACAACAGTGACTTGGGACACCCATTTTTTCTATCAATTCATATCTATCAATTGTCAACCATAATTTCTATCAATTCATATCTATCAATCAATCCCAAAGAACATTCCAAACTAACTTCATTCTAACTAACACATGCATTACTCAGATATTTTGTGCATAGTAGATTGCATTCATTCCATTTTAGTGCATCAGCAAACAAAAAAATATAGCATCTGCATTCATGTTAATGATATACAAATGAATCCATAAAACATCTCATATAAACATGCTTATAATAGCACCATCCTGCATACATATATCAGTATCATAGGAAAAGTAAATCATACATCTAAGAGTCTGCATAATAGAATCACATTGCATAAACATCTCATCATCTAAACATAAATCATGTAGAATTATACATATAGCAAGTAAACCAATGCACATCATATAAAATCACTAGATGCATCTCATATAAATCTAAATATCAAAGTATAATGAGCGGTCACAAGTATATACACAAGAAGGTGATCAACATGTATATCAATAAATATCAGTGTGTCAAGATACAAATCATCGATATGCCTTAGGTATATCAATGGAACATCACTGCAAAAATGGTACATGATACAAAATGGAAGGTCTACAAAATCAACAAGAGCTACCCCCATCCTTGTCGTCAGGTGGACAAGGGGGTGGCATATCAGATGCAAGTCTTTGTGATGGACAAGGAGCACCAACACCACTTCTCTAAGATTTTTTCACTCTAATGGATCTTTGTGAGGCTGTACAAGTAGGAACCTGATGAGCTGAAGGAACATCACCCTTATAATGGTGCCGCCAGTACTCGATCTCTCTTTAAGCCTCATGCCCTGATGTCCAAAACTGATCCAATACCTCCTGATGGGAAGCATCCTATACATTTTCAATGAATGATCTAATTTTAGAATGAGCCTCTCGCTCTTTGTCCTTTGTGGCAGTAGCCCTGGCCTCAACTATTGCCACCCTACTCTCCAATGCAGTGGCTCATGCATCAGAAGATGCCAATTTGGACTACAAATCAAATACCTGTTGTGTAAGTCTCTCTAGATCTGAAGGATCTATATCTATACCTCCCATCACTACATCCATATCTCCCTCCTTCTCCCTATCTCCTAATCCCTCATCTCCTCTCCCCCGCACAACCCATGATTCCTCACTATCTGCACTATCTCTAATACTATTGCTAGTACTACTACTCCCATATGAAGTGCTAGAACCTGAACCCTTTGCATCCAAATCCTCAACATCAATATCAGCTATCTCCACATCAACATCCTCAGCTATCACTCTCTCCTCTTCTCTCTTAGATAGCACAACACCAGTGTGGAGATGCACTCTCCAAACCAGAAGAGGACCCTCCTCCTCTAAAGTCTCCTCCTCCTCAAGGATGGCTCCCAATCCAACCCACCGACTACTACTACCTCCTCCCCTAGTCCTCACCCTACCACTAGAACTATCAGGACTAGGATCATCTCCGTCATACCCACCCCTCCCCCTCCCACCATCACGACCACCGTCCATCCCCTGCCCACCATCACGGCCACCATCTCTCCCTCATCCTCCATCTTGGCCACCATCATGGCCTCCACCCCTACCACCACCCCTACCTTCATCCCTCCCTCCATCTCTCTCTCAACCCCACCTTTCATGTTGCCTCCTCATCAGTGTACCAGCAATAGGGTGAGACACATCAGTAAGTGGATCTAGATGAGACGTCTACCACCAAGCATCATACTATGGAGACATGCCTACAAAGAGAACAAGCTTAGACATCAGTAACATATAGATGATAAGCATAAAGGAATAATCAAAAGTAGCTAAACAAAAAAGAAAAGATAACTACATCTATCAAAGAAGAAGAGAGAAGTACTACAAATAGGGGCAAATCCAACACATAACAGCATCGATAGTAGTTGACCGCCAAGTCCATGCAATAGGCATAAGACCCATGAACTCTATGACCATAGAATCTAGAGGAATGACAGCCCCCAACAGAGTAATATCCCTTGATCTACGAGAAAATTAGGCATAGGAATTGGTGATATCCTGTCTCTCACCAAACTTCCACAACACCCTATTGGTATTGTAAAAATCTATCATGTGAATGTGCTGACTAACATGATCGATTAGGAATCTCCTCTATCAACAAAAAGGAAGATGAGCATCCTCTCCATCCCATATAGGACAATCCTTGTAAGGTCTCCAGATAAAATATGGCATCATATCAAGTTGCTGATGCCAAAACATCAGATGCCCCATATGGGACTGAACAATAGTGCAGTTATACATCAACACATAGGGTCTCCCTGTAGGAAGATCTTGGTAACCAATGGACCTACACACTACAATATACTCCCACGCCCAAATCTGAAGCAGAGTGGCTCTAAAACCAAGAGACTTACCTCCAAGGTAAGCTACATAGATTATGTGGAAGTACATGTGGGCCATTATGCAAGGACCCCAAGCATATACGGTATGATCTCAAACCATACCCTAAAGATAAGCACTGAACCCAACAGAGAAACCATGTTGGTGATGATCGGGACACAAGATCCCACATATCAAACTTCCTAACAAAGTGTAAAGCCTATCTAAACCCATTCCAAACCTAGTCCATGGGATATCATAAGGATCAAACATCCCAAGCTGATCCTGGGGCAAACTAGAAAGCTTAAACAAAGCAGTCACACCAGAGTCTCGGTCATACTCAACAAGGGAACCCTAAATATGAATCTATAGGATGTGATAAACATCCTCTAGAGTGACTATGAACTTACCAGTCGGTAAACTAAAAGTACACATATCAGAGTGCCACCTCTCTAGTAAAGTGGAGATCAAACCCCTATTGGTCATGATCTCAGCCATATAAAACATCTAGTACAAACCTATCTGCCTCAAAATACCTCTCTCTACCTTGATAATCTAGAAGCGTAATACTAAACATGTAGGTCTTGACTCCTGGAAACGCACAATGGTCCCAGCAAACTGCAAAACAACAGAAAGAAAAGTATTAGTATCATATCAGAGGCATATTATCAGACAAGTCAAATGCATGATCAAAAAGTACAGGCAAGTCAAATGTGACATTCCTAAAACAATTGTGGTAATTTTAACCCATTTGCGGCACTCTAATTTCAATTGCAGCAAGAAACTAGCAAGTGCGATAATAAAAATGCTAACTATGGCACACTTATAGAATGTGACATGGATTTGGAAATTGTGGCATCAAAACCACAATTATGGCAAAATCATAGCCTATTGCGGCAACAATTGGAAATTTTCAAAAAATCAATTTTTTTAAAAAGAAATAAATGAAGGCAGTAATGACAACAACGGCAAGGCAACTCACTGGGGCGCAAGATGATGGAAAGTATAGAACTGGTTAGAAACATGCATGACAACTGGTACACCCACCATAGCTCAAGGAATAGCAAAGAAAGCACAGAAAACTAAAAGAAGACTCACCAGAATATCCAGAGCTCCAGAGTGCAAAGTGACAAATAAATGGCTCACCTAGCTATTTATAAAGGTTTTCAAAAAACCCTAATTCCTCCAGGACCTGATTTTATGTTCCCAGACCCCAGATTCTTCAACACTCAATATCAGGGGTATAATGAAGCATTTTCCAAATCAGTCACATACCCAGATTATCAATTTGCAGTTTCAACAAATTAACGCTCATGTCGTGACTTTTCACTCAAATTTGTTGAAAGGGCATAAATACACCTGCTATCACTGGAGCAAACTGGGGTAGGAACAAAATAGAGTCTTTGACACACTACGACAAGCCACATTGCATCAAAGAGGGGCAAATGTAGACATCCTAAAATGGACAGACTTACTACTTGACATTAAAAACACTAATTTTTATCTATTAATTAATGGTTTTATAATCATTAATTAAATCATCTATTTTTCTTCTAAATTCATTTCATCTATTAATTAATGTTTTTGTAATCATTAATTAATCATATATTTTCTTCTGAATTCATTCCCCAAATCATCTAATCAAATTCCCAAAATTAATTAAATAATTATTTGTATTTAATTAATTAACCTTAATTGATTAATCTCCATTAATTAATTAATTAAAGTCAATTTTATATAGTTTAAATTGAAAGATTTAAACTTACTAATTAAATTATTCCAATTAAATTTAATTTTAATTAAATTAATTTAATGTCATTCAATAAATCAATTCTAAATCAAAAAGAATTCAATTATCTCACATGTTGAAAACTTTAATTGCAGAAATGAATTAAATAATCAATTATGTTCAAATAGATAATCCTTAATCAGATCACATGGGTTACTCCACCCATCTCTCCAGTTCACATGGGTAACTCCACCCACCTCTTTAGTTCAAAAAGGTAACTCATAATTAGCTCTGCAGTTAACCAAACTCTATCTCCTCTCTCCTAGTTGAAGAGGTGGAGTTTACTGATGGCTTCTCCAGTTCCTTTTGATCTCAACCGTTCATCTCCCTATCTCTGGGATTGATCTTGACCATTCATATCATCCTCAATTCCTATATAACAAACCCTTCATAACCATTTGAAGGATCCAGGATTTCAATCTCACATGCACCATTACTCTGTCATATTTGGTTCAAGCATCTAGCCATCTTGCGATCACACACACATTAAATATCAAATTCTTGATGCTCACAAGTCATAAATGTTTCCCACACCAATATTGAGCATCACAAATAGTGTTTCAGAAGGAGTAGAGAGAAACAATAGAAGATTCAAGCAATTGGGTTTACATTCATTTGTTTTCCTCTTATTTGCTTGTACATTTTATTGATTCATACTTTTATTTTTAGTAGTTATTTCCATTTGATTTCCCCCATTGAAAATCGGTGCTACTTACCCTCATTTTTGAGTGTTACAAAATTTGATATCATGACACCATTATTTTCTATCAGTTCTCTCTGTGCATGAATCTCTCTCTATTTCCTTTCCAGTAGTATGTCTTTTCTAGTAACTGTTTCTTCATCATCTCTCTTTTTTGTTTAAGAGTTTCTTTGGCACTTTCGATAGTTCTCATCCTTTCTAGTATTTATGTCATTCTAAAGGCTTGACTTTCATTTTCTTTCTTCATCTGACTTACTTCTTCAACTAATTCATTATTTTTTTTTAATAGATCAATAATAGCAGCATCAGCTTCCTCTAAAATGATACTTCCTTCCCATAGTCTGTCAAGGTCATCAAGGCTCATGTTTATTTTTTTTGTTAGTTCCTTCCTTTTTCCAAATGATGTCTTTAGCTTGTTCTTCAATTCATGGATCATTTTATCAACATCTTTTATGGCTTCCTCTAACTATTTCTAATACCGATAAATATCTATTATCCTAGATCTACTCCATGTTGTTAAACTTTTCTTATAGAGAACTAATGCACTCTGATAACTAATAACTTAAAAATTAAGAAACATCTAATGCATAAACACTCAAACACTAAATGAAATATTTTGGTCTTGCAGAAAACCCTTGGTAAGAAGGAAAACCTACGGTGGGGATGAGACCCACAACTTATCACTGCAATAATAAGGTGTCTAATTAAGAGCTTACAAAAACATTGTTAAATGCTACCCAACTATGGGATCTACCTATAGACCTGTTAAGTCTTATACCATATTAGGATTAATCTAGTTAGAGGATTTTATCCCACTTATATTTTGTTCACCCTGTTAAAGGATTTACAATAAGTTCATGATTAGAAATTCTAAGTTTGGTTTGAGACTATCCAATTAAGGTTTTTCACAATCTTGTTGCTAAACTATTATGAATAAATCAACAATAAATTTGAATTATGAATGCTTTCTCCTAAATCTTTTCAGATCTCATTCTTCTATGTTCCTTCTCTGATTTACACTTCACTCATCTTTACCGATACTTTTTCATACTCTGCATTTTTTGTTCTTTCTTCTTCTCTCCATTATATATCTTTCTCTCTCTTATCTCCTTTTAAATTATTTTCCTCACCTAATTTTCTGACCTATTTAGGGTTTCTCAATTCTTGCATATGTCATTGTGATAATAGGATGTCATCCTTGATTCTAGTCTTTTATTTTACTCTTTCCAATAAAATATTCTGATAAAATTTATCGATAAAAATAACCTTTTTTCCGATAGTTTATTATTATCTGATAGTACTCTATACTTGATGTTAGTTTCAAACAATGACAATATTATCAAAATCATTCATTAGCCTGTAGAGGATTTTGTCAAGTAAGAAAATCTACATTAAGTTATTTTGATAGATTTTGTAGAAAATATAGAATTAGAAGATAGTTATCCATCCTTAGAACTCCATAGTAGAATGTTTTTGTTGAAAGAAAAAATAGGACTATTTCTTAGATCACTACAACTATGTTGAAAGATGCTAACTTTCCTAATATTTATTAGAGAGATATTGTGGCTAATGTGTTGAACTATTGGAAAGAGACACTTCTCTTGAGGGATTTGATGTTATCATTGATGGAAAATATATGGATTCCACATGTTAGGTACACTTATTTTTCTTATACCGATCGATTGAAAGTAAAATTGGCTAAGTATGGAAGAAATAGTGCAGCTGACTATGTTCGGTAAAAGGTTCGGTGTGCATACACAGTTTTGGATTTTGAGTAGTGGAATTAGGTGAAGCTTAAAGAATGTCCAAACTAACTTATTATAGGTGTAAAAAAATTGATGAGTTCATTGGATGAATTTATGAGGATCCGAGTATCAATTTTATGATAAATAGTAAAGAACAAAGATAGAAGTCATCATATTATTATGCGCTCCTATCATATCGATTTGTTGATTTGCTCCTATCATATCAATTTTTTGATTTGTTTTTGAGTTTAGGGTTAATGAGACAAAATGGGAGATTTATTATGTATGGTTGTTAGAGGTCCACATTTCATTTTGCATATGGATTCAGCCGACTATCTACACGTAATAATATTTTTGTAATATGTTCTTGAGGCTAACCCAGTATTGAATTAATTTTGTTTATGGATATATAAGATCAAGTTACTTTTTTTATTTGATTAATGATGTGAATACTATGTATGCGGAGGGTATGTGATTAGATATTTGATTTAGAAAATGAAGTGTATTGATTCAGTTTATTATACTTAAATGGAGCTACTTTTGGAATATTCAGATGTTGTGATATAGTTCATCAACTATGGATTTTAGTCCATATATTTTGTAAGGCAATAAGCCTTCCTCAAGGTTTTATCCCTTATTTTAATTAAGTAGTGAGATCTAGGCATTGCACCTGGATACATGTGCATTCCTTTTGTAAACCTTTAACAAGGTGATATATTTCTAGAGAGTATATCTTCTAAGTTCCATTCCCACCACAATTTTTCCCTTACCAGGGTTTCCATGATAAAAATCATGGTGTTATGATGTTGTGGATGCTTGTTCTTGACTTAATTTATTTACTCTTTATTTGATTTTCTTTGTGGTTGAAAAGACAGAGTAATAAGTTGCAAAACATTTATTCACCACCCCCCCTCTCAGTATTCCTTAACCAACAATTGGCAACAGATCATTATGCCTTGGAGTAATTCTAACAGCTTGAGGAAGATCCTGATAGGTGATTCAATAGATTAATATGATATAAACAACAACTCCTTTTTTCTCTTGATGATCTTGATCAGTCCAAATCTCAAAACTTGAATTTAAAGAAGAGTCTTAAGGAAGCAAAAAATTTACTTAAGACATTGAATGGATATTAAAAAAAAATCCATGGAAAAGAGGAAAGAAATTTTTGAACTAAAGTAGAAATGAATAAATGATGATTCACAAACCCTAAAGAATAATACTGATGAATGTAAAAAACTTGCAAAATACAGATAAATCCTAAAACATGAATGGAATCTGTGGTTAAGAAGCTAACCAAGGAAATTTAAGAAAATATGGAAAAATGAGGAGAACGTTGAACAATCCTTGAAGGAAAAGATAGAATAATGTGAAAAGAGAAAAAAAAAGAAGGTAAGAATACTAAAAGTGGAAATTGAAGGAAGGAAGAAGCATCAAGACTACCTTATTCAGAAAGCCAAACATAATGATGATGAACTTAGAAAAATGATTGAAGATCTTTAGAATGAACTTGCTACTAAAAATTAATTTAAGGATAGATTCAAGGCTAGCTTAGAAAAGCTTGATGCATAACTTTAAAGGCAGAAAATGAAAGGTGAAACACATGGTATTGGATTTGAGAAAGGAGAGAGTTTTGGATCTGGTCAAAGTAATTCCTCATTAGAAAATCAGAATAGAAACCCTAAGAAGTCCCTTTTAAGACAACATAATGCTAAAAATTTCAATGGTAGATGCTTTATTTGCAACAGATGTGGTCTTAGGGTTGCACAATGCAGAAATAGAGTGAATGCTACATATTTTTATTGTCAAAGTTTCAAATGCAACAACAATGTGCATAAATCAAGTGAATGCAAGATAAACAATACTCCTAACAGAGGAAATGTTAGATGTTATACATGCAACAATTTTGGACATATTTCTAAGAATTGAAAATTTAGAGGAAATCAAGTGAACTACAGATATGGACAATTCAATGTGACATCCTACAAATTCAAAAATCCTAGTCATATTGTAAAATTTTGTAGGCTTGGAAATGTTCACATGAACAGAAGATGTCTGGTGAACAATAACAATAGCATGCAGAAAAATGATAAGGGAAAAAATAAAATTGATGTGGAAGAGGTTAGGAAGGAGATGAGAAAGACATGGGTAAGGAAACGTGATAGCAATGCAAATCCCATGTCGGCACCTTAATTTGGTGGGGAAGTTTCTTCACAAAATTGAATTTAGGCCTCTAGCCTAGGGGGAAATTTTCATGCAAAATCCATAAAACCCCTTATGTGGATTGATACATGGATGAAAATGTCATATTTAGATATATAAAGGTGTTTAGAACATGATCCAATCAACTTTGAAAAAATATATGCAGGTTTTGAGGGTTTGAAGATGGATTTTTACATCTTAGTTTGTGAATCGAACATCGGCTAGGGTACAAATCATTAATTACATCTAATTTTTAGATGTGTGAACGTGAAAAAAGGAATTTAAACACTTAATTATTCATATTTTAACTAAGAGGAATCATTTACAAAGCTCTTGAAGGATACTTAAGTGAGATCTAAGGTGATTTGCAGATATTTAATGATCAAAACCTTGTTTTGACAAAAAGGGTATTTTCATCGCATTGTTTGATATCTTGCATTTTGCATCATGGACAAGCCCTAGATACTAGACATTACCAATCATCCTAGGCTGAAATTGAAGAAACATCCCTATAAGTAAATGGAAGATGATCCCCAAGGTTCTTTTTCCTCATTAATTTATGGTGTCCTTCATGTAGAGGATATAAGGGCATATATACATTGTAATTTGGACGAACTAGGGAATCATCAAATTCATCAACTATACAAGGATTTTTATGAGAATTCAATTCTTAATGATTATTATAAGGTGTTAGAAGAAAATAAGCTTTCATATGTTGTGAAATTTCCCACTTTCAGTGTGCAATAGTGGATAAGGTATGTCTTGAGTAGAATCCATGATGAGTTCATATGGTTAGACAGACCTTACAATATAACTAAGGAGGTTCTTGAGAGAATTACTAATTTTAATGAGTCTTATAAAGTACCTTCTCTTAAGTATATTAAGAACAATTTGGTCACTGATATTATTGGTTCACAGTGTGATAAGAGAGCTATGACAATAAATGACATCATCCAACCTGATGTGATGTTCACTGCACAAGCATTCATACATCTTATAGAATGGTTAAGGAAAATGTTGAGTATGATACCTATGAAGCTTTTAAATTTCATCTATTGGAGAACCTTGCTAAGATAAATAAATAAATATAGAAAGAAAATTTTCAAGTATGGTTCTTTGGTTCTGTATATTTTCTTCTACTTCATAAATCATTTCCCTAGTGTGGGTGATATTCAATGGAATACAAATAGACCAGTGGTAGTTTAAACCATAGAATTTTATTATATGCTTGATAGAAAGACTAGGAGAAGTACATTATGGGGTTATTTCAAAATTTTCCTAGAGAAGATGCATTTGAGGTACATTATTTCTAAGGAAAGTTTTGACAAATATGAGGATTCTATATGTTTCATGGTTAAGACAGATGATTTCTTGATGGAGGTAGTTCAACCTAGAACTTCATGGGTTATGTCAATGGGTTATGAAGTTTATGCTACTATTCTTGATGTTTTTGCACAAGATTTAGTAAAAAAACTCATAGATCCAAAGGAAGATAGGTTTTGTACATACAAGGAGAAAATCCTAAAGGTACACTTGGAGGTCAACAATCCTGGTAGAGAGAAGAGATAGAAAAGAGGTAGAGGCATTAGAAAAATATTTTGGCATTCCTTTTTAGAAATTAATAGAAGAAAGGAAAAGAAGGGAAGAAGAGGAGTAGAAAGTAGAAGATGATCCAATTGATGTTGATGTAGCTAGACCAAGTACTACTGCTATTTCATCCTCATCTAAGATAAGAAAAATGATGATGATGATGATGATGATGATGATGATGATGATGATGATGATATAAAGAAAAATTCAGATGATGCAATTAAGGATTTGATATCAGAAGGGTCAAAACAAACAAAATTCACAAAGGAAAAACTATCTGATGAAGATCCAGCAAGAAAGAAAATGAAACCTAATACTGGTAAGCCCCCTATGTCAGTTACCAATTTTTCTAAAAATTTGGAAGCTCGTAGAAATTTAGGGCCACTTAGGAAGTGTTTTTATATGTTTGATGATAATATAAAGAGAGTTCTTGAAGAAGAAACAATTTAGTATCTAAACAAGTATAATAGAGCACTTGTGCAAATTATGTCAGATATCCCTAAAGAATTGTATGAAATTTTGGAATTAAGAAGAGTGAGTGCATAATATAAAGAGAAAAGGATTATATAAAGAGTATTAGATGATATTTTTCCTATTATTATTGTGGATGAGATGGAAAAATTATTGAGAAGGAAAAGAAATAATTCAGAAGAAAAACAAGGATTAATAAATTGATGATTATGAAAATAGATGAAGTCATATAGGATACAAAGAATATCATGAAGAAGATCTTGTTAGCTGATACATTTGAAGTTGTTAAAAAATATGATGATGATGATATTCATGACACCAATTTCCCTGACATTGAACCATTACAAAGAAAAATTCCTATAGTAGATAAAGTTCATGATGTTTACATTTCTAGAGTTCAAGTCAGCATCACAGTTCATCCTATGAGTGTTGATGAAGGTAAGAAGGAATATGTTCAAGGTAAGAATAAGGTTGTTGAGGAATAATAGAAAGGTGAAGAAGCTAAAGGAGAAATACATAAAGATAAATTTGTAGATTAGTCAGTTGAAATGGAGGTTGAAACTGAGAAAGTGATAGAGGAGAAGATGACTGAAGTCAAAGTTGAGTTGTGTGTTTATTTTTTGGTTCCTGCAAGAAGCAACACAACACTTCAATAATTCATTACATTAGTGAAAAACATAGAATAAGCCATAGAATTAAACACTAAAACTGACTTATTTCTTCCTATCTAGGAGGAGTATGAAGAATGAAATAATTGCCCTCAGATTATGCATTAATCAGTGACATATACAACCTAGAATGGAAGATTCAATTGAAAACAAGCCTAAATGCTCAAGAAATGATTCATTTTAGTTCTAGAATTGAATATTATAATAATGCAAATGAGATTTGATCTAAACTGCATTAATATTTCTAATAATGTAAGTAGCATAAGTTTACTTCTAAAATTAGGGGCCCATTGAGCTTAAAATTCATTTTATTTATATAAGAATTAGGTGAATGAGAGGTTTAGATTGAAAGTGGAAGAGAGGTGAAGATTGGATCTTTGGTGATCCATGTGAGGTGATCCAAGTGATTTCACTCCCATTGGTTAGGGAATTGACTTTCCCCTTTGTAAATAGGAATGTAATTTGAGGATTTGTTTTAATTCCTTTTATTAATTACTTTAGCCATATTTTAAATTGTTTTGATTGAATTGAATTATTTTTTATTTATTCGATTTAATTGGCTAAGGAAATTAATTTGATTTAGTGATTAAAACCACTTAGGAGATTAAATTTGATTTAATGAACTATGCCGATAAATTGAAGAATTGTCTTGACATAATTAGGGGTATGATCACACTTCGGAAAAATAGGGTCTATGGTCAGAGAAGACCAAATTAGGGTGGTTACTGTAGACGTCCAAAATCGTCCTTATATTAATTTAATTAATATTCCCATAACATTATAATTAATTTTAATTAATTATATTTGTTATATTTTTCTATCTATTTAATTAAATTTATTTAATTAAATACGATTCATGCTCCTAAGTATTTAAATTTAATTTAAATACTATCCCTTTTAATGTATTAAATCTTATTTAATACATTATCCCTCATAAATCCCCTTTTAAATAAATTTTAAATTTATTTATTTCCCCACATTTCTAATATTCTTCTAAACCAAGATTAAATTTAAT
>MU226973.1:3066983-3086254 GCA_018584345.1 Thuja plicata | reverse complement strand
GGTTACTCCACCCATCTCTCCAGTTCACATGGGTAACTTCACCCACCTCTTCAGTTCAAAAAGGTAACTCACAATTAGCTCCTCAGTTAACCAAACTCTATCTCCTCTTAACCAAATAAAGAGGTGGCATTTACTGTGGATCTCTCCTGTTCCTTTTGATCACAACCGTTCATCTCCCCATCTCTGGGATTGATCTCAACCACTCATTTCATCACCAATTCCTATATAATAAACCCTTCATAACCATTTGAAGGATCCAGGATTTTAAGCTTAAAGCGCCATTACTCTGTCAACATTCAAGCTATCTTGCGATCACACACACATTGCAATTATCAAATTCTTGACGCTTCTCAAGTCATAGACGCTGCCCAGCCAATACTGAGCATCAAGAATAGCGTTTTGAAAGGAGTAGAGAGAAATAATAGAAGCTTCAAGCATCGAAGGGTTTGCATTCGTTTGTCTTCCTTTTTGTTGTTTGTACATTTTATTGCTCATGTTTCGATCATTCGTTTAGTAGTTATTGCGTATTAGATTTGCATACAATTGTGAACCTTGGCTACTAACCCCTGCCCTTGGAAAGCTGTGGGAAACCGGAGAGAGAGGCGTACAGATATCACATCTTAGGTTTATAATGGAATGAATCTTAGATAGTTTTTGTTCATCTTGCATATCAATCTAGTTTAGTTTTGCATCCATATGATCATTGTAATGGCTTGAGACAAGTTCCCCATACTTGCTCTTGAGTCTTTCATTCTCTTAGTTGCATTTTTAGATCAATAGTGGAATTTACATATTGTGTTGGGAGAGCACACCCACAAACCTCTCTAAGAGAAAATCAACAAGGTCTTGGGTGCCCTTGTTCAGCTCATCAGAGGTCATGGTCGAGTCTTCTTATTTTTTAAGATTATGCTTTAAACATGTTAATGTAGTTTAAATGATTTATATCCTCTAATGTTTGCATGTTTGAGCGTGCTCCCAACATGTAGGTTTCCAGCATAGACAGTTACATTTGCCCCTCTTTGAATAGATGTGTGAGCAGCGCATTGATTCAAAGAAAGTTTTTTAATGTTGACTTCAAAAACTTTGAGAATTTAAAACTTGATCGAATGAAATTTTTGATGAGATCAGTCTCGCACTTGATTGAACTAACTAATAGAATTGGCTTTGAACTTGATCAAACGAAGGTCAATAAGCAAAGATCTTAAAGATACCAATTTTGAACTTGGTTTTCATCCAAAAATTGATAATACCAACTTTGAACTTGATCAAACATAGGTCAGTACAAAGCTGCCATGAGCTTAATAAGAATGTAAGAAAAGTAGACATAGAATTTCCAACTTGTGAGAATCGAAGCCTTCAATCCAACAGTCCTGACTTATTCAAGGAACTATCATGCCTTTAGTTGTTTGATAATGAAGTCATTTTAATGTTTTTTTATCAAGGATTTGATTGATTTGAGTGTGATCATGCCTCCTCAAGAATGAAATCAAAGGAAAATAATAGATCCCTCTATAGAATGATGTATCACTTGAATTGATCGATTGAATTGAGAAAGAATCAATTTAGAAGTGTAGAAACAAAGGTGTGTTAAGAGAAAACACAATTTTACCAAGTTAATCATGTTAAAATGTGAATTTTGAGTCTAATAAAATGATGTTTGACCAATATTTTTGATGAATAATCTGCAATTTGATGATATGGAACCTGGAAAACTGATTGTGTAAAGCTTGTGAATCATTTTTGGAACATATGGAGCAAATCTACATTTTGGGTAATTGTCATAAAATTTTTGCTGCATTATGTAGAATAATGTTGGCAAATTTGATTTCATTCCTGATTGATCAGAAAGAGAACAAAATGAGTTTCATTTGTCTGGGAGGAGTTCTAGAGCTCCTAAATAGCTCAAAAAGTCAAATATAAAGGCCCAAATTCACTTTGTACTCACTCATTTTCACTTTTTACCTTAGTAATTTAGACAGCTCTATAGAGAAGATGGTGGTCCCCATCAAGAAGTATCATTTTAAGCTTGGTCATCGATATCAGCATCTAGTTGACTACCCACCTCCGGTAAGTGTTCAAAAACCTATCTTGTGAAGTTTACATTTTCCATTTTTATGCATTTTCGTTCAAGTTATAGGAATGTTAATTTTGCATCGTTACCATAATTTAGCGTTGCTTCCTATAAATCCTATGTCACTTCTTATTTTTCCCTGAATTCCTTGGTCGCATCCTATAAATTTAGGATCGCACCCTATTTTATGTCTTGCATCACATGCTAGAGGATTTTGTAGGTTTTTTAAGTCTTTTTCACCCTGTTGGAACAGGGTCGCACGTGACATCCCGTGTGGCTTCTTGCAAAAATAGAATCACATCCTAGATGCCCCATCGCATTCTAGGAATTGGGGATCACATCCCAAGAAAGGGATCGCACCCCATAAAAACATGGTCGCTTCCAATTTTTAACTTATTTAAATGCCTATTTTGATTGTTTTTCTTCTGCTAACCATTAAAAAACTTAGCTGATAGGTTGTCTGCTTAGCTTGTTTAGATAGACCACTAATTTTGATATTTTTTGTAATTACTATCTGTTGAATAGGTTCCTTTTGAGGTAGTTTCATTTTGATGACCATATCCCAGTCGTGTCCTTTCTCTGTTGAGGGCTTTGACTAATGACAAGGCCAAGTTAGTGGCTCGTGTTGGTTTATTATCTCAGAGGGATTTACCCAATATTAGGGTAAATTGAGGGTTGTTGACTGCTCTAGCCGAGAGGTGGCACTCAGAGCATAACACCTTGCATCTACCTACTAGTGAGATGACTGTTACACTGAAGGACATATGGCAGATTCTGAGAGTTCTCATTATTGGTCAAGAGGTGCAGTTTGATTCGACCTTTGCTTCATCAATTGCGACAACACAACGATTATTTGATGATGACACTATCACTCATTGATATCTGACATGGGACTACATGTGTGATCACTATGAGTGCCTTCTTGTTTACTTGGCTGGATTGATCAGAGGTATCCTTATGCCTGACCGAGGACAACACAGATTTATGGTTGGTTGGGTCGACATGCTCGTGTAGATGGTTGTGTCGAGATGGATATTTGCATGGATGTAGGCATTTTGGTATTATAGATTTGGGCCTGGGAGCATATCCTAGTTACACGGTTGATAGTGGATAGGCAGCATCTAGCAGAGCAGCCATATATATATGTACTCAGGATGGATACAGTAGCCCTAACTGGGCAAGGTGGAGTATTGGCATCATCTCCTAGAGGATATAACTATAGTAGTGTTGTGTCCTTACCTTGATTATGAGGAGTGGGTATCAGATAGGTGTCAGATACCTTATCATTTTCATAGTAGGTACCTAATTTCACATACCAGATATATCATTGAGAGATTCTTAGTTACATGTGTATTGAGAGAGTATGGCCGGTTGTAGGGAAGGTGCCAGGATACATCTATATATGCATGAATTTATGATGAGACACCACTGTGAGGTCCTCAATTGGGTTATGAGACTGTGTAGAGAGCTATTCAAGAGATGGTAGCAGTACCTTGATATCTGTAGCCTGAGGTAGGAGATGCTTGATGTTCTAATGGTTTACATGCTTAGATGCTTCAGTATCTATTTCCATGGTTCACAGCGCCTGATGTGGCTAGTCCACATATTGAGGATCCATTAGATTATGATCCCACTGACGATCATCATGTCTGAGGCCAAGGGGGAGCACAATGAGAGAGAGGAGTTATGGGGAGAGATGGTGGGAGACATGGGATAGATAATAGGGACCCTCCTCCTGATAGGGGATAGGGTCCAAATGATCTGGATGATTCTAATGATAGGGGTGGAGGTGCAGTGGGTGTTGGAGAGAGTGCTAGTGGTAGTGGGAGGCAGACTCACTTTAGATTTGTTGCTCCCTAGCAGGATCCAGGTCCACTCTTGACCAGAGATTAGTAGAGACAGAGGCAGCATCAGCAGGATGCTCAGCCAGATAGGACATAGGATAGGTCCTCTGGATGAGATACAGGTAGAGATTCTTTGGGTAGAGATGCAGATGCACTGTCTCAGTGTGATCATGAGGGAGGGCATCTTAGAGCATGGATCATGACTTTAGAGGCATTACTTGCGAATAGAGATACATAGTTTTAGCATCTCAAAGCAGAGAGGGATAGACAGGGTGATATCCTAAGGGAAAAGAGAGACACGTGGGCATGGATAGCTACGCATCAGGGACAACAAGTAGCTTACTATTTTTCTTTATATCATGTTGTGGTTCTATAGGGTCAGAGAGCACTATCTTTTTCATGCCTGGCTTAGCAGTCTGAGGGGGCCATGCCACCTCCAACTACATTTGTTCCACCTCCTCCTCCTCCTCCTCCTCCACCTCCAGGTCAGGGAGAGGGTGGTAGTCAGTCCTGATACTATATGTTATCATGTTTTTGAGATCATATTGTATATCTTGATCCTTCTAAGATCATTCTTTTGTACGATGACATTTATACATGTATATTTGATTCATCGGATACTCTGATACTCTTTTGTAGACAGTTCCATGTTTTTTATCTGATCCATATCTGATATATATGAGACAGTTGATCTTGAGTTGTGATATGTTCATGGGTTCTCATGCTTTGATATATGTTTAGATGTGATGCACATGTGATTATGTTTATCTTGGTCTCCTAATGAGTTAGATAATATATGTGATGACATCATTTATACTCATTTGATTTATTACTTATATGAATGTGTTTCAAACGATACTAAGTGAATATGCAAATAAATTTTTTTGAGATCTTCTTTATGCAAATAAATGTATGGATGCACTTAGGATGTAAAATTAAATGCAATGCTTGAATGCTTTATTTTTGTCTTGTCTCTTTTTCATTTATGAATGTAGAATGTATGTCATGGGTATGCAACGACATTATTATCAGTAACATTGAATGTATGTAAATAACTTGGATTTTGGATGAATCAAGAATTTATTTTAAGCTCAAGTCCTTTTCATGATGTTCTTTTTTAAAATTAATCATGCAATATTTAAATGCATCTATATGCAGACTCCTAGGACTGTCACTAATTTTGTATACATTGTAGCATTTTATCATCATTGGGCATTTGTTGTAACGGACATCACTTGATAGTACAACTATCACTAATACCCACTGGTATCATGAAAGTATGAATATTATGTGTATTGGATGCAATGTCATAAATAAACTTAGGCATCAAGGCATAGAAGCCAGGACAACAAGTTAGTTATCTCCTTTTAATGTTTAGAATCAATTTTTGTTCAAGTGTAATGTAAGATATGTGACCCATAATGACCTTGAAAATTCATATCCTTGGGTACATCATGTAGCATACACCTTAGTGAGAATCTGATTTTTAGAAAATAGACAAGGAAATTGTTTTAACCTCACCATAGTTTACACATAACAAGGATTGAGATATATGTGGCTATCCACTCATGTTGGAAGCTCTTACCATAAACATCCAAGTTAGGTGAAAATTATAGGATCATTTGGAACAATCACCATACGCAAAAAAATCAAGAAAATATTATGCCCCTATCCTTGCGATTTTTTATCTTTGAATAGACGTCATGGAGTTGCTCGAAAGACATAGCAATCACCAATTGAGAATCAATCAAAGAAAATTTATAACCACTTAGATGCCCCTGGTATGAAACATCATGGGAACATAAAATAATCATAATCAAGCCAAGATCACACTATGTGTTTAAGTAGTATTGATAAATACTATTAATTCATATTTCAAGCATAGTAGAGATTCATCAATCAGAATTTGGAATATAAGAAATATGTTTTCATGTCTAGATATATGTGATATTAACTGTGTTAGCAATGGGAATCCAATGTAGTGTTTAGAAACATTGGTTGATTAAAGTGTTGAGAAACACTAGTTCATTTTTTATTAAAGTGTTGAATAACACTAGTTCGTATAAGTTCTAGATTAAAGTGTTGAAAAAAACTAGTTTTATGTCTATTACAGGTAGGTGGTGTTGAAAAAAAACACCTTTGTTTTTTATAGTGATGTTTAAGTTCTAGTATTGAGAAATACTATTTTGAGAGACGAACCATCCTAGACAAGATGCTTAGGACAACCTAGCAGACATAAACTGACCATGCTAGCAAAGATGCCCCCAGTGAATAATGACGATTCCTAAGATGCAAATGCAGACAAATCCCAAGAAAGGATAGGAAATTTGTAAGGAATCAGAGTCACCAAATAGCACAAGTGCAAGTATGAAGGTTTAGTGTCATCAGCGCATTGATAAATAAAGCATAGAGTTCGGGTGATGCCTATTTTCCAGGTTTTCACCACTTGGAAAATATTTTTATTTTTGCTACCAAGATGCCTATTTTCTAGATTTTCATCAAGGATATACCTTTTATCAGGACTTTTTTCACTATTTTCGATTTCTTCAGGATCAATTTTCTAATTTTTTTGGTATTTTTTTATATTTTCACTGGATGGGCTCTACTAGCTAGACATCAAGCATAAAATCACTTCAAATGTAGAGTATTAATGGGATCAGGAAGAGCATCTCCCTCAAGTGTAGCTAGCTGATAAGCTCCAGTCCTAAAAAGTTGCAGTAATAACATAAGGTCCCAGCCATTTTGGTTCAAACTTTCCTTTTTGTTCTTTGTTAGGCAGGTTCTTAGGATTCTTTTTCAGAATGAGATCTCCCACTTGAAATTGTCATGGTTTGACCATTTTATTGTACCCTTTTGACATGCATTTTTGGTACACTTTTAGATGATCAAATGCTTGTTGCCTGCGCTAATCAAGTAAGTCTAAAGAATTTACCCTATCAATGCAGTATTGTTCATCAATAACAAGACCTTGTAAAGATACCAGCAAAGATGGGATTTCAACCTCTATATGTAATACTACTTCAGTGCCATAGACTAGAGAAAATGGTGTGGCTCCAGTTGGTGTTCTAATCCTTTTTTAGTAGGCCCAAAGTGCCAGATTTAATTGTAAATGTTAGTCTCTGCCATACTTACAGTTTTATGTAGGATTTTGAGAATGTTCTTGTTAGATGCCTCAGCATGTCCATTACCTTGAGGATAATATATTGAGGAACAATGTTGAGTAATGTGAAACTGTGTGCAAAGGTCTTCGATGTCTTGATTTTTAAATTGGTCCCCATTGTCTATTACAATTGAAGAGGGTATCCTATATCTACAAATAATGTAGTTCAAGATAAACATAGCCACCTATTTTCTAGTGGCTTTGATTAGTGACATGACTTCAACCCACTTAGTGGTCGTAATGATTTATTTGTGTCCACTTGAAGAATTGGGATATATTTTTCCAACCAAATCAAAGGCACATTGCTTAAATGGTCAATGTGCTATGAATGGTATGAGTTCTCTAGTAGGAGCATGGATGATATTTCCATATGTTTGGGATTTATGACATGTCTTTGAAAATTGAATAGCATCTTTTTCCATCATGGGCTAGTAATAGCCTACTCTTAGCAGTTTATTAGCTAGTGAAAATCCATTTAAGTGTTATCCACATACACTTTTGTGGACTTCTTGCAATGCACAATCTGACTCTTCATGTTCTAAACACCTAAGAAATGTACCATCAAGACCTCATCTATATAAGTTATTAGTAATAAGGACATAATGTGATGATGTCCTAATTAAGGCTCATTTTTCAGTCCTTGATACACCATCGGGTAAAGTTTGTTCAGTTAGATAGGAAATGAGTTTGGCGTACCAGGATTGGTCTTGTGTGTTCAAAGTGTAAATTTATTTGGTACTCAAGGGTATCAAAATCTAGGTAGGATAGTTCTTCCAATAAGAAGTCATAGTGGAATTGATGTTCTTCTAGTTGTAACATGGATGCCAGTGTAGCCATAGCATCTGTAGCTTTATTCTCTGTTCTTGGTATTTGCTGGAATGTGACAAAGACAAAGTACTTCTCTAGGTCATCAACCAGTTGTTTATAAGGCATCAAATTTTCATATTTGGTCTGATAGTCTCCATTTACTTGATTAATAATAAGCTGAGAGTCACCATACACATGTAACTCTATGATCTTCCATTCGATAGCCAATTTAACACCATTCACTAATGCTTCATATTCAGAAATGTTGTTCATGCATGGGAACATTAATTTGTATGCCTTGGTAATCTTGTAGCCTTAAGGAGAAATAAAGAGAACTCCTACTCTAGAACCTTGTTGCGTGAAAGAACCATCAAAGTACATCTTCCATGGATGTTCAGTTAGATGCATTATTGTTTCATCAGAAAATTCAAGTATGAGAGGTGCATCATCTTGCAATGGTGAGTCAACTAATTGATCTATGAGGACTTGTCCTTTAATAGTCATTCTATCCACATACTCAATGTCAAATTTTCTTAGAATCAGGACCCACTTTGCTAGTCGTCTTGTTAATGTTGTCTTGCTTAAGAGGTATTTCAAAGGATCTATCTTTACAATGAGATTTATTGTATGTGATAGCATATAATATCTCAATTTATGTGATGCAAAGACAACTGCTAAGCAAGATTTTTCAATTATGTTGTAATTTAGTTCATAAGATACTAGTGTTCTGTTGATATAGTAGATTGCTCTTTCCTTTTTAGTTTCATCTTCTTGCACCATTAACACTCCCAATGATATAGCTGTAGCTGAAATGTATAGGAGTAATGGCTTTCCATGAATGGGTGCCATGAGAATAGGAGTAGCCAAGTACTCTTTTAATTCTTTGAAGTTATTTTCACAATGTCCATCCCATTTGAATGTGACACCCTTGTGTAGCAATTTAGTAAAGGGTTGTGATCTGTCTATAAGTTGTGACATAAATCTCCTGATTGATTGGATTCTTCCTTTTAATGTCCTCATTTGACTAATGTTGCATGGAGGATTCATTTCTAGTATAGCTTTAAATTTCTTAGGGTCTACCTCAATTCCTTTTGCTGATACAATAAACCCTAGCAACTTTCCTAATTGAACACCAAAGGCACATTTCTTTGGATTAAGCCTGAGTTGAAATTGTTCCATGCGATCTAATATCTTTCGCAAGTATTCAATATGAGTAGTCCTTTCTTTTTATTTAGCTAAGGGATCATCCATGTAATCTTCCATGTTTTTATGTATCATATCATGGAATATGGTATTCATAGCTCTTTGGTATGTTGCACCTCCATTCTTTAATCCAAATGAAATAACATTCTAGAAAAAATTTCCCCATGCACATGTAAATGTGGTCTTATCTTGATCTTCAGGAGAAACTTTAATCTAGTTATAGCCTGAGAAACTATCCATTAATGAGTACATTTGATAGCCTGTTGTTAGATCTATGATCATATCAATGTTTCGTAGTGGAAAATCATCTTTAAAAAATGTTTTATTTAAGTCTCTCAAGTCTGTACAGATCCTGATAGATTTATATGTTTTAGATACTGGTACCACATTAGAAATCCATCATGCATAAGCGATGAATCTTATGAATCTAGCTTTCAGTAATTTTTCTAGCTATGCTTTCATCAGTAATGCAACATGAGGGTTCATCTTTCTTATATTATGTTTCACAGGTTTGATCTCAGGAGCTATAGATAAATGGTGCATTATTAATTCAGGATCTAGTCTAGGCATATCTATGTAAGACCATGAAAAGTTGATCTTTTTCTCTTTCTGGAACTCAGTGAATTGTATCTTCTCCTCTTTTGATAAGGATTGTGCTAGGTGAACAATATGAGGAACTTTAGCTATGCCCAAGTTAATCGGTTGTGTTGGTTCTATCAAAACTCAAGATCTTTCTTGAAAGTTCTCAGGGAGGATATCAAGAATCCCATATTTTGGCACCTATGGGAGGTTTTCACCATCAGATACATCTTTGATTTTTACTATTTTAGAATCTGACATTGCCACAATATGGTTTTCACCATCAGTTCTTTTTTTCTTTTTATTTTTCAATTTGTGACTGAGAAACTTGATATCCTCCTCTAACATGTTCACACTCCTTGTATTGGTGGAAGAAGGATAAGGTTCACAAGAATTTAGGTAGCAAGCCAAGGTGTAGTCATTAGGAAAGTTCATGATAGGATTAGGATTTGAATTTTTCCAATCAATTAGGTCAGGGTTTATCAAGGATAATGAATCAGAGTTTGGTAAGGACAACATCACTTCAGCTTCAAAACTACTAACTGACAACACATGTTCTATTAAGTCTACTTTTATGGCATTTAGATCATCAAGAGTTAAACTATCATTAATAGGGTCATTATTAGTAATATGTGGACCTAATTCTAGTGACTCATCAGTTGAGCTTTCTTCTTCTTCTCTTACAAAAATGGAACTCATTGCTTGTAGTCTCATAATGTCCTCTAGACCTAGTAAAACACCAGTTTCTTCATCAATAAATCTAGGTAATGGTATCTCATCTGATTCTGGAACAAAAATAGTGTCAAGGGAACTATTAGAACTCTCTCCTCTTTGAAATATTGGTGCCAACTTATGAATCACATCTACTTCAATGTCCATGGTAGCATCAGATAGGACATCCCCTTCATAATCATGTGAGTCTATTATTTCATCATCTAATCTGTTTAAAACTCAGTAATAATTACCTGATGTACCCTATTAGCCACTTGTAGATCAAAGTGTGGTAAATCTAGGATGTGTGAAATTGTGACCAACAACCCCCAGTTAGGATGTAAATCTTGTTGTTGAGTTGTGTCTTTAGTAGTTGTTTGTATCAATGGCACTTATGGAGTGTGTTTTATTGTTGCCTCTACCTCTTGAATAGTAGCTTGTGTCAATAACAGAACATGAGTGTCTTGTGGTGTATCAAAGCTAGGTAAATATCTTTCTCCTTGATATTTGGTATACTCCATACCAATATGCAATAATATCTCATAGGTCCATTGTTCTATTTTTGTTTCTTCTTCTTCTTCATCACTTCCTTCATCAAATATTGGACCATCTCCTTAAGTAGGGTTTTTAGATTTAGTATTGAAACCTAGTCCTATTTTATCTTTGGTATTTCTAAATTCCATGTGTATAGGTTCTACAAGTCCCTTTCCTTTGTCTCCTAAAGGTCCTTTTCCTTTATATCCCATTTCTTTGAGAAGATCATATCCTTTACCATAATTTTCTGGGGATATTTCCACATGTTTTACCTCATTTTCTTTTGGTTCTCCCTTGTAAATCCAAGCCAAGATTGATTTTTCTTATTTTTAATCCTCTTGGGAAGTAGATACTTTACCTATAAGAGTTTCTTTGTGAATTTATGGTTCTTTAGATGTAGTGGGTGTGAAAGATGAAGAAGGTTTTCCATAAGATCTTGGAGACATTGGAAGTTCTATCAATGATGGGTTCATGTCTAGTTTGTATTCTCCCATACTAGTTTCTTCAAGTTTTAAGGTCTTTCCAAAGCTTCTCATAACCATGTCTTTAGTAGCTTTAGGTACAGTATCTTTTGGAACTTCTTTGTCATGAGGAACCATACTATCTTCTTTAACATTGTTGCAAGTATAACTGGCATCTATAGGAATTGTTACTTCCACCCCATTATGTGGAAATTTTATACACTCGTGGTAAGTAGATGGTACTGCTTGCATTTCATGGATCCAAGGTCTCCCTAATAGTATGTTGTAAGCCAAGGGTAGATCTATAACTTGATAGATCACATTTTTTTCAACTGGTCCTATTTTGATTGGTAGAACAATGAGACCTTTGGAGGATCTTTCTTCTTCATCGTAAGCTTTCATAGTGATCTTAATTCTTGAATCAATGATTTTTTATGAGAGACTCAACTTCCTAATTAGATTGAGAGTACAAATGTTCAACCCTATGCCTCCATCTATCAATACACATCTTGCATAGGATTTGTGAATTAGGACTTCAATGTGTAGAGGTTGGTTATACGGATGTGTCAATGATTTGTCATCTTCTGAAAAAGAGAGATAGTGTGGTATTGAGATATGATTTAACATTGCTTGGAATTTATCTAAATAAATGTCTTTTGGCACATTTGTTGAATGTAGGTCTTGTTCAAGAAATTCTCTATGCACTGAGGAGATTTTAAGTAACTCAAAGATAGAATTTTGAGTAGAGGTTTGTTGTAATTGATCCATGAGGTTGTAGTTTTCTGTTGGAATGGTAATTTTTTGTCTTGTTATTATTGGTTTGGGAAGAGTGACAATAGGTACCTTGGAAGATGTTGTTGGTTTTGATGAGGAATTAGGTCCTTTTATTGTGACTTGTGCTTGACTTCATGTCACTACATTTGTTTGTGGAGGTGTGTCTTTAACACCTTTGATAGTTATCACATTGATTGATTCGTATTTAATGTCTAACATGTTGGTCAAATTACCATTATTGGAGTAGGTGTAGTTTACTTCATTTACTTTTCCTTTAGATGCCTCCCCTTTCTCATAATTAGGGAATGGTTTGTTGAATGTTATGTAGTCTTCATTAGTGGTATGTCCCTCCACTTTGATTTTACCTCCTTCAATAAGGTCTTGTATAACATGTTTAAGATTCACATAGTTATTGGTCTTATGTCCCTTATTCTTGTGAAAGACACAATAGGAGTTATCATCCCACCATTTTGTTTTGACTTCTGGTTCCCATGGTTTTGAATTGGGAATTGTAAGAACTTGGTTGTCCAAGAGTGTCTTTAAAATAGTCTCAAGAGGTTCACCCAAATGAGTGAATGTTCATTGAGATTTGGAAGTCCATGGTCTACCCTTGTTGGTGTCATTGTTTGCTTTAGGTATTGTGGTTGTTACCTTGGCTTCTTTGTTTACTTGCATTTTATTTGTTAGATTAAACACTACTAGTTTAGGATTAGCATTAGATGCATCTACCACTCCATCATTAACAACGTCTTGGTTTGTTTCCACCACTTAGGCTTGTTGTTATAGTTGGTAGATTTTTTATCACTTTGAAGGGTTATTTCTGCTTTCTTAACCATGAACTCTTCAATATGGATGACATTCTTGATCATCCTATCAAAGCTAGGTGAATCTTGCATTTCCAAAGCATAGTTTAATTCTAGTATCAAGTTGTTTATGAATATTTCCATCTTTTCTGGCTCAGGTATAACACTTGAATACCTTGCAAATATTTTCCTTCACCTTTGTAAAAAGTGTGTAAAGGATTCACCGGTTCTTTATTTTGTGTTACACAAGTCCATCATGATTACATCGTGTTGTATATTGTATGAGTAATGTTGGAAAAAAAATTGTATCAACTCCTCAAAATATTTCACCTTAGGTGTGAGTTTGGAGAACCACTCCATAGCATTTCCACCTAGACTTCCTAAAAATAACCTCATTAGGTATGTTAGTTTGTGCATGTATTCAATGCTTAGAGCACAAAACTCTCTTACATGGTCATGTGGATTAGTCTCTCCCTTATACTTTTCATATTTAGGCCTTGCATTATTGGGAGGAAATGGAATCAAGTTAATACTCTTGTAAAATAGAAATGGACAAATGGAGTCCAAAGAGTATTTTGTTTTTGGTTTAACCTTCTCTTGTTTGAGTGTTGCAAGTTCAGCTTGCATCAAGGTTAGTTGCTTGGTGAGAATAGAGATAGGGGTTGGTATCTCTTTTTACTTTAGTCTTTCAACATTATAATCTTTAGTTAATTTTAATCTAATGGATGCTAGATGGAGAAAGTATTTCTCTTTGTCTTCACCAATTATATTTTCCAATGTTCTTTGGAATTTCCTACTTTGTTTGAGTCTATTGTACTCTTCTTCGGGAAAGTCTCCATCACTTTCCAAATCAAAAAAAGGGTGAGTGATGTTTATTTCTTCCTCACTAATAGTATTGTCTTGATCTCGCTGGTTTTTCTCATTATTTTATTCTTTGAAGGCATTAGCCCATTCATTCCTAGCAGCATCTATTGTTGGTGCAGGTGAATCTATGTCAAATAGAGGATTGTGAGATGTCTCTCCTTTTTGAAAATGTAGCAATCTAGGAGGTACTTCTAATTCATCAGTAAGATACTTGTTACATCTTGTGTTAACCATGAAGTTGTATCTCAACTATGTCCAAAGTTTCCCAATAGTGTCAAGTGAGGTCTCAAATCATCCAAGTAAGTGTGTCCAAATTGTAAGGATTGTTTTTTTTTTGGTATAAGTAAATGACTCCAGCATCAAGGGGTTAGAATGCCCTGATAATGAGATGGGAATCAAGTTGCTTTTGAGATTGAATAGACCACACATTTTGAGATAGATTATAAGAGCCCAAAATGACATGCAAGGTAGACTTGAAATTTTTTTGAAATAGCAACAGAGAGACCAAAAAAAGCAACAAGGTCATACTAAGGAGCCAAAAGGGTACCCAAATAAACTAATTTTTTCTGAGAAACAATTGTGTAACTACTCTCTATTTTGGATGCGACACTATACAGGTGAGCTAGAAAAATACCAGATGTAAGCTTTTGTAAAACTAGATGCAAGCCTAAGTATCCTAGATGTGACCTTTCTCTCTACAAGTGATACAAGAATGACCAGATGTGAGCTTGTAAACTGAATGTGAGTTTTCACAACTAGATGCAAGCCAGGACAGACTAAGGATGACTCTCTAATGTTCTATCAAGTTTTTGTCTGATTTTTCATGAAGTTTATGCAAATTTATCTGACAATAGGTTATTTTTTGGGCTTTCTAGTGAGTGAAAAATATAGTATGTAGCCAGAGGATTGAATTTTGTTTCTTGTTTGAATGATTTATCTTTTTAGTGAGCTTTCAAACACATCAAGCATTTTTTCATTGTTAGGGGTGAACAAACACATCCTTAATCCCTATTTTCTAAGTAGAGAATGAAAATATTTGCTCATTGACTTAGGTACACACTCAAATTCTAATAATAATATGGCCATCACCAAACACACAATGGCTCCAGTCATTATGCCATATTATCCGACTCCAAATGTAAGTGAGGGAAGGAAATGATGAGTATCTTGGGGAAATTAATTTTTGCCTTACACAAAGATTATCACCCTTTCGGGGATGAATCAAGTAGTTTGACTACAAATTATTGTTTATGATGGGGCAATCTATTCAAAACCGTATCCCATATGATTTCACAAGGCAAAATTGAGGTGTATAGCCCTATGAGTACTCAAATATGTGTAGTCTTGCAAGCAAGATTCAAGTGACTCTGCTCCAGACATACCCAAGCATGTTCAAGGAATGATGTCAAAATCCCAAGAACAAAACTGGCTCCGTCTTTCAAGGATTTGGCCTACAAGGAAGCAATTATTTATTGTGAGTTGGAAGGGTTGGCATAAAACTGTCCTCACTTGGGTCATTCCCAGGACATTTTTTCCTCAACCGAAAGGCCCTCTAAAGTTTAATAAGCATACAAAGGATTGGCAAGCTTAGGATTTCAAGATTTTTGATTCTTCAAATGAATAAGAGAATACTCTCCTAGTCCATGCCATTTTCTCCCAAAACACTTCAATCACTTGTTCATTCCCTTAAACCACTTCACTCACAACTCAATCCCGCATATCAAGTTTTTTATTTCCCCCACTTGGAAGGAAGAGAAAATCCTCTAGTGAGCCTGAAAAGCAACTTTAAGCTTGATTTATCTATTTGTAAGTTAATGAAAACACAAGTACTTGAAAGCAAAGTTTGTTTGTTCTTTGACCACAATCTTTAATGCTTTTCTTATTCAATCACAAATCCCAAATTTAGACAATGAGGTTCTTTTTTTCCACAAAATTTAGGTGGCTGTGTTGTTCAATTACTTATCCAAATGGAAATTAAACAGTGGATCTAGTTCAATTAATCCCACAAACTTTAATGATTTTCTTAATCAATTACTTTGCCAAAATGAATTAAACAATTAGTTTGTTTGCCTTGTCTATTTACTCCAAATTCCTCTCAAGTTTTAAACCAACTTTTCATTTTCTAATTTTCCTTGAAGGAAAAGAGCATACTAATCTGATTGATTTAACAAATGATTAGAAAATGTATTTTAATTTGAAACTTTGAAGAATTTAAGAACAAGTTAATCTATGAAAAATTTCAAAGCTCAAGCTAACAATCCCTTTTCCACCCTTTTTGAGAAAAAAGGGTATAAACAACAATCTACAAACAATTATTAGGCTGTGTAATCAATAGAGACAGAAAACATGCAAAGGTTAATGGTTAGATTTTTCAAATTTCAACCTTAAAAACCAAATGCAATCCTATTTTCCTAATTGCGACTGCATTTCTTGAAAAAGATCTAGAATTAACCAGATGCGATGATTTACCATATGTGATTCAAGGTTCCCAAGATGCGAGCTCCGAAATCCAGGATGCAAGCCTATTTCTTGAAAATGATCCCCTTTCCCAAAAATGAGCCTTTAGCACAAAATGTGAATCTGTACCTACAAACAAAGAAGATAAATTAGCTAAAAATGAAGAATAAATGAGGTAAAATCCAGGATTATGCATCACGGTGGGCGCTAGAAATGTGTGTGTATTTTGTGGTTCCTACAAGCTTCAACACAACACTTCAATAACTCATTACATTAGTGAAAAACATAGAATAAGCCATAGAATTAACCACTAAAAATGACTCATTGCTTCCTATCTAAGAGGAGTATGAAGAATGCAATAATTGTCGTCAGATTATGCATTAATCAGTGACATGTACAGCCTAGAATGGAAGATTCAATTGAAAAAAAGCCTAAATGCTCAAGAAATGATTCATTTTAGTTCTAGAATTGAATATTATAACAATGAAAATTAGATCTGATCTAGAATGCATTAATCTTTCTAAGAATGTAAATAGCATAAGTTTACTTCTAAAATTAGGGGCCCATTGAGCTTAAAATTTATTCTATTTATAGAAGAATTAGGTGAATGAGAGGTTGAGATTGACAGTGGAAGAGAGGTGGAGATTGAATCTTTGGTGATCCATGTGAGGTGGTCCAAGTGATTTCACTCCCATTGGTTAGGGAATTTGACTTTCCCTTTTGTAAATAGGAATGTAATTTAAGGATTTATTTTAATTCCTTTTATTAATTACTTTAGCCATATTTTGAATTGTTTTGATTGAATTGAATTGAATTATTTTTTATTTATTTGATTTAATTGGCTAAGGAAATTAATTTGATTTAGTGATTAAAACCACTTAGGAGATTAAATTTGATTTAATGAATTGTGCAAATAAATTAAAGAATTGTCTTGACATAATTAGGGGTATGATCACACTTAGGAAAAATAGGGTCTATGGTCAAAGAAAACCAAATTAGGGTGGTTATAGAGGCAAGAGACACTATTGAGGAAGTGAAGGAGTTTTTAGAAAAATATAGTATAAACATGGATGATATGGAGATAATTCAAGGTCTGATCAGTCTAAATGCACTTATTCCTATTCAAATGATGAGACTTGCATCAGTTTCTCAAGAAAAGGCAAGGAAGGAATATTGAAAACACATGTCAAAGATAGTGAACTTTTGGGTCTTGCATCCAATTTATTAGAGAAGGTAATGCCTACAGATGTGAAAGATAAGAATGACACTCCATCTGTCTAGCTAAACGACTTAATTAATGTAGCAAGTACTCATTTTCATTCATTCGAAAATTATGCTATGATCAAAGTAAAGGATTAATTTGATGAGAAGAGATACCATTAATTATGTGCTTTGAATGCTAAGGAAAAAACATCTTTAGGAATTATCATACAAAGGATAAATGATGTTTTAACTGAAGGAGGAGAGATTTACAAAGTATGCATTACCTATACTAGATGTGTTGATGATTTGGAGAAATTGATAAAGAAGATTGAAAACACACTATCTGAATTGTCAACATCATTTGATCCCTTGATAATTTCAGTCTCTAGTCATGAAATACATGTCATTTATCTAATGGATAAAATTAAAATCTTGATCATAGCGAAGGAAAGGGTGATTGGGAGGATCCGAGAGCTTAGAATATTATTAGCTCCTAAGATGTACATTTTTCTCAATGGATTGAGAGAAGCATGGGTAGCGTACAAATCAGTTGATGCACCTGACCTTCAATCAGCTAAGAATATTTCATATACCATATGTGGTAAAATTTAGATCATTGATAACCTAAAGAAGAGTTGGGATAGATATTTTGGTTTTTTAAGAAGCACTTTTCCTGATGTTATACTTGTATATAGGCGACATATATAGGAGTTTTGGTAGAAGTTTTTTGGTTCAGGAACCCTGCCTTTTCCATTGACGCAGAAGGGGGAGATATACATAGTGCAAAATGATTTATTTAGCTCAAGGGGAGCTAGTGGGAAATCATGTAAAATTTTGATTTTAGAGCAGTTAGTATATTTGACATTTTGACACTTAGTCATTTTTCACTAAGTGTTTCCATCAATGCTAAAGGGGGAGATTGTTGGAAAGATACATTGATCTTGAGTCCTTTAATTTTTTCATTAATTAAAAATATATAAATTTCACATATTAGGTACACTTATTTTGGTCATACTAATCGATTGAAGGTAAAATTGGCTAAGTATGGAAGAAACAATGAAGTTCATTGTGTTCGGTAAAAGGTCTGGTGTGCATAAGTTTTGGATTTTGAGGAGCGAACTTAGGTGAAGCTTGATGAAGGTATAAAATAATTTATACTAGGTGTGAATCACTTGATGATTTCATTGGATCAAGTTATGAGGATATGAGTATCAATTTTATGATAAACAGTAAAGAACGGAGATAGAAGTCAGCAAATTATTATTTTCTCCTATAAAATCAATTTTTTGATTTGTTTTTTAGTTTGAGGTTGATGAGCCTACATGGGAGATTGATTATATGTGATTTTTTAGGTCCACATTATGCTTTGCATATGGATTCAGCCTACTATCTAAATGTCACAATATTTTTGTGATATGTTCTTGAGGCTGACCAGGTATTGAATTAATTTTATTTGTGGACATATAAGATCAAGTTACTTTTTTTATTTGATTAATGATGTGAATATTATGTATGTGAAGGGTATGTGATCAGAGATTCGATTCAGTAGATGAAGTGTATTGATTTAGTTTACTGTACTTAAATGGAATTTCTCTGGCATATTCAGATATTGTAATCCAGTTCATCAATTGTAGATTTTAGTCAATATATTTTGTATTGTAGCAATCCTTTTGTTGGTGTTAGAGTAATTTAGCAATTGCTCTTTAGTGCTTAAGTTTCACTTAGGCAGTTTCAGTTAGTTTTAGGAAAGTTTCTATTTCCTAGCAGCTGCCCGTTTAGGGTTTCGACATCCTTTATAAG
>MU226973.1:3028990-3056760 GCA_018584345.1 Thuja plicata | reverse complement strand
TATTTTTATTTTTATTTTTTCTCTTTTAAATTAAATAAGGCTCAAACCTTAGAAAATATTGAAATAATTATGATTTGATCAAGGAAATTGATATAATTGATATTGTTGATATTTGAAAGTATTGATTTAGGGATTTGATAAATTGAGAAATGGGGCCCAAAGTCTAGGTGACCATTTTAGGGTGCATACAGAGGTAAGCGCTCTAGGTGAATCTGATCTATGTTGAGGCAAAGAAGAAAGGCTATGAATTCCCAATGACCATCAAATCTTATAGTTGTGCATCCCAGTTGGAGGCAAAAAATGTTCTTAAGACATTCTCAAAGAAGTTCTCTCTGGAAACCTATGATGTTCTAAGGCTGCAATATGATCTAGTTAATTATGCCAGATATGTCTTACAAATGAGTTAGGAAATTCATCATGTACTTGATATTGAAGACTACTGGGCCAATTGCAAAGATGACTTGGAGAGCAGGGAGAGAATCTACGCCCGGTTAACCATTGAACAGATCAAAAAGTTCAATGTTAACATTGTAGTAGAAGGGCTAGAAGATGATGGCAATCATCTGTATGATGATACATACCTGGAGAAGATAAATTCCACCCCTATCAGCTCGGAGCCTATGTTGGACCAAGCAGTAAGTGACTTGCAAGCTCTGATGGGGGGGATTTACAAAAGAACAGTCCAATGGGTTGAGTGGACTACAGGCCGAAGGAAGAGGTCAGAAAGGAAGCCTCCCACTCAGCAAACTTTGGCAAAGGCTACTTTTGGCATTGCAACCACTTCATCAGCAACAATCCCAACAGTTGTAAAAGGATCAATTCAACCATCAAGAGGAGGCGATGAAACTCCTTAGAAGACTTCTCTCTTAGAGAAGACCTGTGGAGAGGATCCTCTTCCAGATATCAGAGCCACTGAAGAAGCAGTCTCATCAAACCCACTCAATTCTACAGTAAAGCTTCCTAAAGTTACAGAGTCTAAAGGGCTAGCTAGTGCTATTGCTATGGATACTCTAGTTGGGACATCGACACAAGAAACTCTAAGGCGGGTATCCCCTATCATAGTTGAAGTAGGAGAGGATATCCCTAGTACCTCTGCTACAGAATCAGATAATAGGGGTGGGGAGAAATAGGAGGTTTCTCAAGTTGTTAAATTAATCTCCTCCTCACCCACTTCAGTGAATCCATTTGCTTCCCACCCTAAAGCAAATCCTCCTCTCATAAGGAAGTTGTTCATTGAAGAGTTGGTGTCTGCCAACAAAGTCACCTATGTAGATCATGGATAGAAAATCCTCTAGAGCACAAAAGGAAGAGGGTGGGGGAAGCCAATCCTAGCAAAGACACTATATCATGGGCCTTTCAGCCCAAGGCTACCACAAGCAAGTAGAAGAAAGTGAAGACAATGTCTACTCTGGGTCATGATCCTGAGACAATGCATTTCACCATGGAAGTAGCCAAGCCCACTAAGGAGGACAGACTCAAAGATCTGATGGCCTCAGACTTTCAGTTGCAGTAATTTGATATGGGATAGGCTTGCCATGATACCAAGGTGGATTGGTGGAAATCCACTAATGTAGTGATAGAGGAAGAGCTCAAAGATCTCAAGACTTCCAAAATTTAGCTTAAGGCGGAAGTGGCCTAGCTACCTGACTTCATCAGATAGATCCTCACTCCTATTGTAAGTTCTCCCAGTACCCATACCTCCTTTGATCCCAGTGTCAATGAGAACCAAGCCATTCTGGCTAAGTTGTAAGAAGATAGGCATTATGGGTAGATTGGAAAAAGGTGGATTGAGAGGCTTGAGTCTGAAGGCCTAGCAATTATTGAACAGCTAGGTAATACTCTCCTAAGGCTGGAAATAGAGAGGAACAATATTGGTAAGAATTTGCAAACTCTCATGGTGGAAAGAGTAAGATGCCAAGAATGCATAGTCATGTTGTATGTGGCAGTGAAGATGAAGACTAAAGAAGCCCTAAAGGCTAAATTTCTATAGAAGGGAGATGAGCCTTTGATCGAATGGCTCCAAAGTCTAGAGTTTAAGGTCGAGATGATCATTCAAGCTAAGAAGGGGTTACAACAAACTGATGTTAAGGTCCAAGAAGAATAGAGTAAAGATTTTAAACTCCTCTTAGGACTTAATGCAGAATCACAAACTAGTGGTCAAGGTAAAGCAATGGTTGGAGTGGTCAACATGCAGAAGTCATTCATATATTATCAACATAATTTAGTGGAGAAGTCTTTGTCTCACCTAGACAAGGTACCAGAGCTCCAACAATTGAGTGGATCCATCTTTAGAGCTATGGAGGAATTGCAAGATCGGATAGATGCGATCAAGACTCTAGCCAAAGAACATTCTAGATGGCTCGTCCATTACACCAATGTCCATGTCAATAGACATGAAGAGCTCATCCAATTCATCACTGTTGTAACCGCCTATAGGGCCAAATTAGATAAGGGGAAGGAAACAGAATGATAGATATATTCCCCCTTGTTCTATTGTTGTTAGTTTTGTAACCGATAAACCTTTGGTTATCATTTCTGGTTGAGGAAGTTGAACCATTTCGGTTACTCCTTTTTGTAACGGTCCAATTTGGAACTCTATATGTATTATTCCCAAAATCAATACAAAGGTCGGCTAAATTTTGGTGTGAAGAATAGCATTTTTGCTGAGTCAATTGTGTATGTCTAAATGCCATTTCTTTAACTGTTCCATTGCATTTCCTTTATCTTTCTGTTGAATTTGAATGTCTCTTTTAAATTAGATTTGTAATCTGTGTTTAAACCAGAATTCTATATTATGATTTGATACAGCTAATTAAGGGGAAAATTAGTTTCTATCCTAAGTTTTGGGAATGTTCTTACGATATAGATCCACTCAATATCATTACATTGTTAATCTTCAGTCTTGAATCTGCATTTTTAGTAATTGTTCATGCATCACCAGTTTTGGGAGTTAATATAATTGATAAGATCTTAGAATTGGCTAGATTTTGAATTGTATTTACTTCACCTGAGCTATTTCCTGTCTACACCTAGCTTCATTTACCTCTCCTATTCTTGGGTTAAGAGCATACCTATGTTAGATTAGGAAAGATCAAAATTTAATGAATATTATTCATATAAGGGAGTTGTACCTTCTAATTCAGAGGGAAAATAGGTTTTCAAGTAACTATTTCCCAACTGTTGTATTCAATTGTTCTTAAACATTTTTGGGTATTTTAGAGTTACATTCAAAAGAACAATCTGTTTACCAACAGATTTTTGGCGACTCTACTAGGGAAATGAATAGTCATTATACCAGAAGCATACAATGGGGAAAGATGGTGCTTCCCCATGAAAATATAATCCCTGTGATCCAACCCAATCTTGGAATCCAAGACGATCAAGAGGATCTCATTTCCTCATTAAATACATTTGTTTGGAGATACAGAAGAAGCACCAAACACTATAGAAGTGCCAGTCAAGTGCTAGAGTAGGAAGAAGCTAGAGTAGAAGCACTTGAAAGAGCCATACAGAGAATAAATCTAAGAAGGGTAGAGCATGAATTTAGGCCATAGCATTAGGCAAAAATATAGAGCCTAAAATATTTCTCAGAAGTACCAGGAAATAAGGTAGCACAGACCCAGTCTTCGAAAGAAGGTTCAAGACTGTTGGAGATGAGCATGCCCTATTGACTCAATTGACTTCTATCAAGAAAGAGTCATCAATCAGCATGAGGGATTTTATAGCTAAATTTAACAAGCTGGTAAATTGTATCCCAGCGACTGGTAGGCCTATGACAGGAAATTTGAAAACTTTCTTCATAAGTGCTATGCCACCGGACATCAATTATGATTTAAGGAGAATGAACCTTGCAAATTTGGATGCCACACAAAGAACTATTATAGAACTCGAGGACCACATGATCTCAATCAAGAAATGGAAAAGAGAGATACAGTCTAGAGCCAGTAGTAGCAATACTATGTTATCTGATGAGATGATCCAAAAATTGTCTAATGAATTCACTGCCTTCAAGAGGTAACTTCCCAAATTCAATAATCCCTACCAATGAAACTTTCAGGAGCAGCCTAGAAGACATAACGATGGGAGGAATGCAGAAGGAAAAACATTACAATTAACTACTCCACCATAGAGACTGGCTATAGAGGCTCCTCCTAAAAGAGGAAACATGTGTGCCTTCCACTTAACCATAGATCATGATGGGGAAAGCTGCCCTGATGTAGCTCATGCTTGGAAAATGCATTAGACCGACGAGTGGAATGCTAGAGTATCTGGAGCTGAACCAGATTCATACTCACATGGTGACTCTAAAAACTTATATTTAGAGTATGAATCAGATTCAGAGCAAGAAGCAACATGTTATGCCACCATAGATGGGACCTCTTATACGGTCCTGACCTGGAGTCAGAAGGATAAAGGCCCTGGCTCGTCACCACCTAAAAATAATGAGGCATCTACTTCCAATTCAAAGGAGCCCAATCAAGGTCTGAGGATTCCGCAACTAGGTAAGGAACAAAACCCTTTTGACATTATTCAATTATATAGATATTCCAGAATTCAGATTTCTCCCATAGACTATCTTAAGTCTAATCTTGTTGAGCTACAAAAGCTAGTAGATTATTGTAAAGGAGGGAGCTGAGAGTTAAATCAAAATGTCATGACTACTATAGAGAATGAGTCTTTATTTGTAGACCCAGTTGAACAAGGGGAGTCATCCATTTTAGCCACCTTCCCAAGCCAAAAGCATGACCCATTCTATGTGTCTTTATATATTAACGGTTGTAGGTTGAGAAATTGTATAATAGACTCTGGAGCCTCAAATAATGTAATGCCATCAACTGTGGCCAAAGTTTTAGGACTTACTCTCACTAAAGCTCATGGTAGGTGTTACTCCATGGATTCCAAGAAAGTACCCCTAGTTGGCCAAATTAAGGATGCTCAAGTGGTCTTAGCAGCACATCCTGAGAAGAAGATGTTGTTAACAATCTTTGTTGCTAATATACCTGCTAGCTATGGGTTTTTGTTAAGCAGGAGATTTTGCAGAGACCTTAGAGGGGAGATAAAGTTGGATTGGTCCCAAGCCTTAATCCCAATAGGTAATAAAAAGATTAAACTGGTTCCCAAAGAGAAGGCTAAGTTTACAGTGTTGAAATATGATGACCCTAAAGATCAAATCTTGTATTAAGAATTGGAGTTTGGCAATTATATGTTGTTCCCCGATGATCCTAAGAAAGAAATGAAAACCGCCGAAGAGGAAAAGCAATTTTCTGGTGAAGAAATACCACCACAGATATGGACTCTTGAATTTGACAGTAGTTGTGCATTGTTAAGATCTGGTGCAAGTGTGGTCTTGATATCACTAGATGGAGTATGTGAGCCCTTGGCTTACAAATTAGAGTTTAGGAACACCAACAACACTATCGAGTATGAAGCCCTTCTATTAGGGATTATCGCTAAAAAAGAAAGAGGTGTGAAAATTCTGAGAGCTCATGGTGATGCTGAGCTAATTGTATGTCAATTCAAGAATCAATACTCTGTAAAGAGCCATAGGTTGAAGAACTACAGAAATAGAGTATCGGATGAAATAGAATCATTAGATGCTTTTTTATCGAAGTTGTGCCAAGACAGTTGAATTCCAAAGCGGACTCTTTGGCTGTTTAGCTTCATTACTACTTCCCCACCCAGAATTCAAAGATAAAAAATACCAAGTGGAGGTTATATATTGACCATCTGTGCCTAATAACGTGGAAGATTGGAAAGTTTTTGAAGATGAGAAGAATCTCCTTCTCTTTCTAGAGAGCAGTGGTGACTTCCATAAAGATGTTCATGGAAACCGTAAAGGAAATTGCTAAGACAAGCTACAGAAAGATAAGTTAGATGTTGTTCAATTGCAAGGTAATATCACTCTACCCCATTTGGTCACTCTTGAAAAGCTCTTCAATAGACATGACACTTTTGTGAAGAAGAAAAGAATCAAAAGAGGGCCTACCACTAGTGAATATGAAGGAATGAATATTGGAACTAAAAAAGACCCCAAGATGATCAATATCGGGAAGTGTTGTACTAAAGAAGAAAGGAATGAGGCTAGGAAGCTTTTTCTAGAATACTCAGATGTTTTCTCCTAGAGCTATGAAGATTTGAAAAGTTTTATGAATGGGAAATTCAAACACCAGATTCCTTTAAAACCTGAGGTTACTCCATTCAGGCAGAAGCAAAGAAACTACAACCCAAAAGTTGTTGATGCCATATTCAGGGAAGTTGATAAAATGATCAAACAAAAGATCATATACCCCTTCCATCACTCTACTTGGGTTGCAAACATAGTGCCTGTGAGGAAGAAGAACAGAGAAATAAGGATCTGTGTAGACTTTAGAAATCTAAATCAATCTTCTTTGAAATAAAACTACACCCTTCCCAACATGGATCACCTCTTGCAGATCGTGGCTAGAGCTGAAATGATGTCTATGTTAGATGGCTTCTCAGGGTATAATCAGATAGAAGTTGAGAAATCAGGTCAGCATAAAACGGCTTTCAATACTCTGTGGGGGACCTTCCCATATCACAGGATGTCATTCAGATTGATCAATGCTGGAGCTACTTTTCAGAGAGGTATGGATCTTTCTTTTAGTGATATGAAGAACAAATTAATCATTGGTATGTATCTAGATGATCTTACCATGTTCTCTAAAAAGAGACTAGATCATATAAATGATCTAAGGAGAGTATTGCAAAGGTGCCGGGAGGATGGGATTTCATTTAATCCCAAGAAATTAGTGTTTTGAATAACTGAAGGGAAACTATTGGGTCACATTGTCTCCCAAGAAGGTATAAGGATCGATCCAGAAAGGGTGAGAGCTATTCAACAACTAAGTTTACCAGTGAACAAAACTGGAGTGAAGTTATTTTTCGGTCAAGTCAACTTCCTTAGGAGATTCATCCCTGATTTCTCTAAAATTACTAAACACATTGTTGATATGATGAAGGGAAATGTGAATTTCAAGTGGAATGACCCTGGTAAGAAATCTTTCAAAAGAATTAAGAATGCCATATCTAACGCCCCAATGTTATGTCACCCAGATTACAAGAAAGATTTTGTAATCTACTATTATTCTTCTGAACATACTCTGTTAGCCATCCTAATGCAAGAGAATGAAGAGGGAATTCAAGCCCCCATTGCTTTTATGAGAACACCTCTAAAAAATTATGAGCTGAGATATTCTTAGACCAAAAAGCTTTCTTTTGCGGTGGTAAAGGCTCTTAAGAATTTCAAGTTTTATATCCTACATTACCACTCTCTTGTGTATGTGCCTGATGTTGCAGTGAAGAGTATTTTGACTCAACAGGATGTGGGGTGTAACAACTAAGGAGCATGGGTAGCTAAAACCCAAGAATATGACATAAAGATCAAGCCCACCAAGTTGGTAAGAGGGAATGCCTTATGCAAGCCAATGGCAGAAAATCAAGTGGACAGAGGCCCAAAAGCTACACAGTTGGTTTTAGCAGTAAGTATGCAAGACCTATGGTTTGAAAACATTGTGTATTTCTTGACCTATGGTGAATGGCTTGAAGGATTAACTTCAAAGCAAAGAAGAGACCTAAAAATGAAGGCTTCTAAATATTTAATCTGGGAGGATAGACTATATAAGAGATCTATAGATGGAACATTCCTCCGATGTGTCGACAAACAACAACAAGAGAAGTTGTTAAAGGTTTTTCATGATGAAGCCTGCAGAGGACACTTCTCATCAGTCACTACATTCAAGATTTTGAGACAGTTTTATTACTAGCCGAGAATGTTTAAAGATGCATACCAGTGGGTGGAAAGATGTGAAAATGCAAGTCAGGAATCCATAGTTAGCAGCGTTACCCCTCAGACCAGTGATAACTGAAGAGCCATTCCAGTAGTGGGGACTTGATTTTATCAGTCCTATAAGCCCTATGTCCAGTGTAGGTAATACTTACATAATTATTGCAACTGACTACTTCATGAAATGGGTGGAAGCCAAGGTAACCAAAAGGACTACTTCAGAGGTAGTATGTGTGTTTATCAAAGAAAATATTTTGGTAAGATTTGGTGTGCCTATTAAATTGGTTATGGATAATGCCACATACTTTTCTTCTCAAGAAATTATTGAATTTTGTTTTGAGTACAGCATCATGATTAGCCATTCTTTTGATTATTTTCCTCAAGGGAACAGCCAAGTGGAGTCTAGCAACAAAAATTTCATGAATATCATGAAAAAGCTCATGGAAAAAAACCAGAGAAGTTGTCATAAAAAAATCTACGAAGCCCTCTGGGTGGATAGAGTGACCCCCAAAAGATCTATTTGTGTATCTCCTTTTGAACTTGTCTATGGGGTAGAAGCTAGTCTCCCATTGCCATTGGAATTAGCAACTTGCAAACTAAGGATAGTAGTAGAAGATGGCATATATGAAGATGGTTTAGAGAAGAGGATCCTGTACTTGAGCAAATTAGAAGAAGAAAGGGAGAAAATGGTTGATCATATCACATGGCATCAAATGCATGTGAAGAACCTGTTTGATAAAAAGAGTAGACCCTAGAAATTTATGGAGGGAGACATGGTGCTATTGTGGGACAAGCGCAGGGAACCCAAAGCCATGCATGGGAAATTTGAAACACTATGGAAAGGACATTTCAAAATCCATCAGGCGTTTGATAAAAATTCTTTCAAATTGACTTATCCAGATGGTGAGGCACTACCCTTGACGTATAATGGTCAGGATTTGAAGCTCTATCAGATCTAAATTGAAAGAAGGTAACCCCTATATTGTACAATACTTACGTTTAGTTCCTATTTTTGTTTTCCTAGTTAGGTTTCCTTTCTTCTTTCCTTTCTGTATCTCACTTTAGTTTTTTTTTGAGCCACCTTTTGTTGAACTTTGTGAAACCAGATATTTGAGTTCCTTGCTTGGACATGTGAATGTCCAAGTCCCCAGACAGAGCCAACTGTTGCCCCACTTTTGGTATTTATACCTCAAGACAAAAGTGGTTGTTCAATGGGTAGTAGTAGTCTTGGAAGTTTCATGTAAGTCTAGATTCTAAGTCTAGAGATCCCTTTAGGCTAGAAGGCCTTTATCAGATTTCCCAGATCTGCCTTCTCCTTTTTAAGCCAGGGAAAATATGGGTCTAAAATCATGTTTTTATTGGGTAGGTTAAGTTCCCAATCCGGTAAAGGCCATGGTTTGAAAGATTCTAACCTCAGTCTTACATACGGATGAAATATTTTGTCTCATATCTTCAGGTTGCAGCACTGGTTGGAAATCAAATTTTAGCTTCTCCATGGCAGAAAATCACCTGTGGAGTGCACTTTCCACAATTGACAGACTTAAGAGTATCAGAGGTAAATAAAGATGGGAAATGAGGAAGTCAGGAAAAAGAAAGCTTTGAGCACTCAAATCGAACCTATGGGAAACAAAAGAAATGATCAAGGGAAGAAAAATTCATGGAGTCAGCTCATAGGCAGAAAAGCATAAAATGGCTTCTCCTCTACTCCTATAGGTGGGTTTCAACTCGCGAAGTGCATTTTCCACCAAACTATCAAGGTGAAGAAATTTTGAAGAATAATCCATCCCATAAGAGATCCAACATATAAAAAAGGCCAATGGAATCAAAATATATCATTTTGAAACCCCTATAGGCCAGAATTATGCTTTGGCAAATTTTTAGACAGAGACCACTACAAAATTATTTCTCTGCCCAAAAGAGAAGCGAAAATGTAATTTTTTGCTGCTTCAAGAAAGTTACCGTTACGGTTACTAAAGTAAAAATATGTTTCCTAATGGCATGTAAAGCAAAGTAATTAATTCAAATAAAGCCATTTTACTTTGTAACGGACTTGTTCATTAATGTAGAGGTCTTTTCATTCATTTGGTGTAGGAAGTCAACCAATAAATGGTAAGAATTCAAAAAGTATAAAATCAGTTTGAGATTTTGAGCTAGAACCACCATTGTTCACCAAATTGTTTGAATTTGAAGTCGTTAAGACCAGTCACTCATTGTCTATATATCTCGAAGAGAAATGAATCCCTAGGTTGAATCATACTCACATGGCTTCTAGATTTGTGGGATTCAACGGAATGAACGACATTATCTCTGATTGGAACAAAATCTCATATACCTCACTAAAGTTTCTTGATATGCAAAACTTCTAGAATAGATTGAGAGTAGAGTAGATGCATCCTATTATAGAAAAGCTTAAGGAGAGTGGGTTAGTCAAAGCCACCGGTTTTCTTGTAGCGATTCAAGCTCTTGAATTGGTCTAGGAATGTATAGCTCGATACAACCCAGACACCAAGCAAATTTTTCTACTTGACAACACGGTGCTCCTCTCTATTGATACAGAGTATGTCCAGAATTCCCTCTATATTCTAGAGAAAATGGAATACTCTGAAATGACTTATAGTCAGGCAGTCTCTGAATATTCAGTGAAGAGAGAGATCATGAAGTCATGGTTTAAAGAACCAAAGAGCACTAAGGGAAAGTTTCCCAAAACATTATTCAGCACAAACCTAAAGCCAGAGATCATGGATATCCTGGTATTGCTTCATACAATTAGAGGTGAGAGTGAAGCTCTTAATTTTGTTGAGCAGCATTTCTTCCTAGTTTAGATAATCTGGTCCCAGCATCACTTCACTTACTGGGCCCTTATGGTGAGTGAGAATCTCTCAGACACCCTCAATAAGGCTAAGTTCTAGAATGAATTCTATTTCTTTGGTCCTTCTGTATATTCTGGCTACAATTCAAATTTGGTCGGGGCTTCTGAGGTTAGAGGAATTTTTAGATGACGTAAAAAGCTATGATTTTTTCCCCTCTTTGCAACTACAAAATAGCTATGTTGATTATCTTGTAGTTAATGATGCCTTTACAATGAGACTATGTAGGGAGCTACAAGGTTGTTTGGAGAGGAGATTTTCTCTTGAAGCCATGGCTTTTATAAGCCAATTCAGATGCTTTTTTATTCAGTTTGGGGATTTCTCGTATCTTTGTCTTGTAGGTTTTGATGACTTTCCTTTGAAGCTACCTAGATACGCTACTAACATGGTCATGTTGATCAAGGTGATGAGGCAAGCACTCCAGGTGAATCTGATTTGTGTCGAGGCAAAGAAGAAAGGCTATGAATTCCCAATGACCATCGAAGCTTACAGTTGTGCATCCAAGTTAGAGGCAAAAAATGTTCTTAAGACATTCTTGAAGAAGTTCTCTCTGGAAACCTATGATGTTCTAAGGCCGCAATATGATCTATTTAATTATGCCAGATATGTATTAAAAATGAGTCAGGCAATTCATCATGTACCTAATATTGAAGACTATTGGGCCAATTGCAAAGATGACTTGGAGAGCAGGGAGAGATTCTATGCCCGGTTAACCATTGAACATATCAAAAAGTTCAATGTTAACATTGTAGTAGAAGGGCTAGAAGATGATGTCAATCATCTGTATGATGATACATACCTGGAGAAGATAAATTCCACCCCTATCAGCTCAGAGCCTATGTTGGACCAAGAAATAAGTGACTTGCAGGCTCTGATGGGCGAGATTTACAAAAGAATAGTCCAATGGGTTGAGTGGACTAAAGGCTGAAGGAAGAGGTCAAAAAGGAAGCCTCCCACTCAGAAAACTTTGGCAAAGGCTACTTTTGGCATTGCAACCACTTCATCAGCAACAATCCCAATAGTTGTAAAAGGATCAGTTCAACCATTGGGATGAGGTGATGAACCTCCTGAGAAGACTTCTCTCTTAGAGAAGACCTATGGAGAGGGTCCTCTTCCAGATATCAGAGCCACTAAAGAAGTAGTCTTGTCACACCCACTCAAGTCTATAGTAAAGCTTCCTAAAGTTACAGAGTCCAAAGGGCCGACTAGTGCTATTGTTGTGGATAGTCTGGCCGGGACCTCGACCCAATAAAATCCAAGGCGGGTATCCCCTATCATAGTTGAAGTAGGAGAGGATAGCCCTAGTACCTCTGCTATAGAATCAGATAAAAGGGGTGAGGAGAAATAAGAGGTTGCTCAAGTTGTTAAATTAATCTCCTCCTCACCCACTTCGGTGAATCCATTCACTTCTTGCCCTAAAGTGACTCCTCCGCTCATAAGGAATTTGTTCATTGAAGAGTTGGTGTCTGCCAACAAAGTTACCAGCACAGAGTCATGGATAGAAAATACTCTAGAGCACAGAAGGAAGAGGGTGGGGGAAGCCAATCCCAGCAAAGACACTATATCATGGGCCTTTTATCCCAAGGCTACCACAAGCAAGAAGAAGAAATCAAAGACAATGTCTACTCTGGGTCGTGATCTTGAGACAAGGCATTTCACCATGGAAGTAGCCAAGCCCACTAAGGAGGGTAGACTCAAATATCTGATGGCCTTAGACTTTCAGTTGCAGTCATTCGATATGGGATTGGCTCGCCATGATACCAAGGTGGATTGGTGGAAATCCACTAATGTAGTGATAGAGGAAGAGCTCTAAGATCTCAAGACTTCCAAAATTCAGCTTAAGGTTGAAGTATCCCAGCTAACTAACTTCATCAGACAAATCCTCACTCCTATTATGAGTGCTCCCAGTACCCAAACCTCCTTTGATCCCAATGTTGCTATGAACCAAGACATTTTTCCTAAGTTTCAAGAAGATTGACATTATGGGCAGATTGGAAAAAGGTGGAACAAGAGGCTTGAATCCGAAGGCCTAGCAATTATTGAACAACTAGGTAATACTCTCCTAAGGCTGGAAATAGAGAGGAAAAATATTGGTAAGAATTTTCAAACTCTCATGGCGGAAAGAGTAAGATGCCAAGAATGCATAGTCAAGTTGCATGTGGCAGTGAAGATGAAGACTAAAGAAGCCCTAAAGGCTGAAATTCTATAGAAGGGAGATGAGCCTTTGATTGACTGGCTCCAAAGTCTGGAGTTTAAGGCTGAGAGGATCATTCAAGCTTAGAAGGGGTTAAAACAAACTGATGTTAAGGTCCAAGAAGAACAGAGTAAAGATTTTAAACTCCTCTTAGGACTTCATGCAGAATCACAAACTAGTGGTCAAGGTAAAGCAATGGTTGGAGTGGTCAACATGCAGAATTCATTCACAGATTATCTACATAATTTAGTGGAGCAGTCTTTGTCTCACCTAGACAAGGTACTAGAGCTCCAACAATTGAGTGGATGCATCTTTAGAGCTATGGAGGAATTGCAAGATCGGACATATGTGATCAAGACTCTAGCCAAAGAACATTCTAGATGGCTCGTTTGTTACACCAATGTCCACATCAACAGACATGAAGAGCTCATCCAAGTCATCACTGTTATAACCGCCTATAGGTCCAAATTAGATAAGGGGAAGGAAACTGAAACATAGATATATTCCCCCTTGTTCTATTGTTGTTAGTTTTGTAACAGATAAACCTTTGGTTATCATTTCTGGTTGAGGAAGTTGAACCGTTTCGGTTACTCCTTTTTGTAATGGTCCAATTTGGAACTCTATATGTATTATTCCCAAAATCAATACAAAGGTCATCTAAATTTTGGTGTGAAGAATAGCATTTTTGCTGAGTCAATTGTGTATGTCTAAATGCCATTTCTTTAACTGTTCCATTGCATTTCATTTATCTTTTTGTTGGATTCGAATGTCTCTTTTGAATTAGATTTGTAATCTGTATTCGAACTAGAATTCTATATTATGATTTGATATAGCTAATTATGGGGAAAATCAATTGCTATCCTAAGTTTTGGGAATTTTCTTACAATATAGATCGACTCAATATCATTACATTGTTTATCTTCAGTCTTGCATCTACATTTTTAGTAATTGTTCATGCATCACCAATTTTGGGAGTTAATCTGATTGATAAGATCTTAGAATTGGCTAGATTTAGAATTGTATTTACTTTGCCTATTCTATTTCCTATCTAGACTTAGCTTGGTTTACCTCTCCTGCTCTCGGGTTAAGAGCATATCTCTATTAGATTAGAAAAGATCAAAATTCATTGAATATTATTCATATACGGGAGTTGTACCTTCTAATTCAGAGGGAAAATAGGTTTTCATTTAACTATTTCCCAACTGTTGTATTCAATTGTTCTTAAACATTTTTGGGTATTTTAGAGTTACATTCAAAAGAAAAATCTATTTACCAATAGATTCAAATCATAATGTGAATGAAGAATTCTTGTTGCAAATAGTTGTTTCTCCTCATGATAATGATGAAGTAGTTAGTGAGAAATTATGTGATCTTGTTGATGTAGAGATGGAGATAATTTAAAATGTCACATCATACAATAGATATATTAACTATTAGAGCAAGGAAGCTACATGCAAAGTTATTTTTCTTCCCTAAATTTCAGCGGAGTCGTGTAGCTTACATGAAGAAGATGGGGAAGGTTATGAATCAGATGAAGATGATGCTAGTGTGCAAAGTGATGGTTAAATTGATTCATTCTCATATTAATCAGCCTCGTGTATTTTCTTTCTAGAGTAGGAGAGTGAGGATCATGACATGGAATTTCATATTATGTGGATTATAGTGTTGAAAATTGTTCTTGTTCTGATTCTGATCAATCTTCTCTTGGAGAAGATGAGTGTAGCATAGATGTGGATTGTTTTATTAATAAATATTTTAATGCACTATTTGATGAATATGTTGATGTCAATCATCTGATCCTTTGCTTCAATGTTTATGAAAGAGGTTTTCATTTGTTTTCTAATCCTTTCTATGAAGAATCTATTGAGCAACCAAATGTATTGATGGTTGTACCATCTTGTGAAGTTCAAAATATGCACAAAGCCAAATCAGATATTTTAAATTCTTATCAATTGAATTAGTATGTTGTAGTGCATGATGATTATTTCATATTGCATATTGATGCATTACTTGATAAGTGTTGCATTTCCTTTCCACCTGATAGTGAAGTAAATAATGATGTAGACTTGCTTGAGTGTGATTTTGATGAGGGGTGTGATTGGAAGGACATAGGAAGTTTCAAATATGGAATCATTTTTTAGGTTGTGGATGATTATGTATGTCGACATCATGTATGTAATGGTGTTTTTATATTTCTAGTCACATATGTTGATGAGAATCAAACTTTTGGTAAAGGTGTTGGAAAGATTTAGGTTAGGGACTAAGGGGGGTGAATCAGTACCTCAAACAATTCACACTTTTTCCCTATCAATCTCAAAATTATTTTCTTATGTTTACCGATTCCAATATTATTCAAATACTTAACACAATATTTTGGTGTCACAAAAAACCCTTGGTGAGAGGGAAAAATGAGATGGGGATGAGACCCACAACTTATCACTAATATAATAAGGTTCTTGATTAAGAGCTTACAAAAAGCAATGTTAAATGCTACCCAGGTATGGGATTTACCAAGAGACCTATTAAAGTCTTATAACATTTTAGGAGTAACATAGTTAGAGAATTTTATCCCACTTATACAATGTTCACCCTGTTAAAGGATTTACAATAATTTCCTAAATAGAACTTCTAAGTTTGGTTAGAGACTACTCGATTAAGGGATTTTACAATCTTGTTGATAAACTATTAGGAATAAATCAACAAGAAATTTTTCATGTGAATTATTTATCCTAAAGCTTTTCAGATCTTGTTCTTCGTTGTTCATTCTCTTATTTACACTTCACTTGTCTTCACCCATACTTTCTCATACTCTACACTATCACTTATTTCTTCTTCTCTACACTATATCTCTTTCACTCTCTGGTCTCCTTTTTTATAGTATTTTCTTGACCTAATTGTCTAACCTATATCTGACCTAATTACAATTTCACAATTCTTGCATAGGTCGTTGTGATAATAGGATTTTGTCTTTGATTTTAGTCTTCTCTTTTCCTTTTGTCGATAAAGCTTTCCGATAAACTTTGTTGATAAACGTAACCTTTTTGTTGATAGTATATTCTTATCCAATATTACTCTATACTTGATATTAGTTTCCAACAATGATAATCTTCTCAAAATCATTCATTGTCTTGTAGAGGATTTTTCAAGTAACAATCTCCCCCTTTGGCATTAATGGAAAAACCTTTCTATCATCATTATTCTTATTGTTCTTCATTTGATGTATTGATCCCCCTTTTCCTATACTCTCTTCATCTTTTTTTTTCCTCATCTTATTAATCATATCTTCTTATCATTCTCACCTTCTTATCACTCCCCATATTCTTCATTCTCCTACTTTAACAACAATGCCAAAGGAAACCAAACCAAAAATGTGACTAATGTTGTATTAGTTGTTTTCTTCTCCTTTTGTCTCTACTTTTCCCAAAAATGTATTTCATTGTTCCTGTAGGTGATTTATTGTTGTGATATGACTCTTCACATTTATAATTATGTTGGTAAAATCTTATTTATCATTCTTGTTTATTCTGCTTAGTATGTTAGATGCAGCTCGTGTCTATTTCTGTATCATATGCAAAAATAGAATTATCATATATGATTCCTTAATTGATATATTATTACCTTTAAATATCTTCTTTGTGATAGTATTCATTGTATTTAATGGCTTCTTTGTATCCGCCAGTCTCTCTGATAATATGTTTGTAACTTCTATCATTTTATTTATGCTTCTGTCAATAAATTATCTATGTTGTATTTTTCCTCTTATTTATGGTTTAAGGTTCTAATTATTTCTGATTGCGTCCACAAATTTTCTTAATTATGTTGTAACTGATTTATTCTCATCAATAGTGATTGTTGGAAGTAATCTTGAAAATGTGTCAACTATTCTCTTCCTTATTCAATTCTTTTGTTTCTTCATTAACTATTTCTCAATAGCTATATTTTCTCTATATTTCTCCACATATAATATTTGTTTCATATATTGTAGCTTATTTGGATCTTTCTTCAAAATTGCAAAGTCAGGTCTTTCATCTATGTCTTCTATCTCTTCACTTTCTAAATCTTTGTTTCTCTTCTCTTGTGTTGTTGTAATCATTTTCATACTTTGTAAAGTTCTTGCAACTTGTTCTTCCTCAGTTTTTATTATCTCACTGATAGTGGGTGTTATATCGGTAGGATGTATTTCCTATTTTGTTCCAGTGTATTCATCTATATTCTCTGGTGTAAGTTGTTCTTTCATCTTCCTTAGTACTTATATCATCATTATATTCATCATGTATTTCAATAGTTTGATCCTCTTTTCCTTCTTCAAATCTTATTAGGGTGTCTTCTCTTTCTGTAGTAAAGATCATGTTCCATTTTTGTAGTGCTTCTTCTTCTACTTCTTGTAATCCTGCTAGTAAATTAGATGTTCTTCTCTTTCTAATAAATCTATTTTCATATTTCATCATTAATAAATCAATCTCTTCAACACTTGTTCCTGGTTTTGTGATAATCAATGTTCTTTCTCTACTTAACTTTTCTTTCTCTGTGGCTTCATTCCATATTATACTGATTTTGTCGAGTAATTCCTCAGGAATGTTTTGTCTTAACTCATTTGGAAATATTTTTAATTTGTGTAAGTGAAAAACTATTGCATCTTCTATAATTTTCTTATCTTCTTCTATCCATGTCCTATACTTGATTCTGTGAATGTGTATGATAGTTCCATGCCCTCTTATTCCTTCTGCCAAGTCATTAGTTTTCCTAGGTATTCTTGATCTATTTTGTTAAATCTCAGGTTCATTTTGTTAGTAATAACTGGGGGGGTGAATCAGTGGCCTCAAAAATATTCCAATAATCAACCCAAAAACTTAGAACCACAATATTAAGCCTCTAGTTATCTTCACTCCTATAAGATGAATGCCTTCAAATACAATTATCAAATTACTACTGCTCATAATGCTTTGTTAAACCTTATACTGTATGTTTATCAAATAGCAGTCTATTAATTTACCGAAAGATAGTAAATTATCTAGAGTATACTGATCAATCCAGTTAAGCTATGTGTAATGAAAACTACTAAATTAATGACTCATAAACACATTGACACGTGGATTTTTAACGTGGAAACCCTATTAAGGGAAAAACCACTTGGGAACAGTAACCCAAAATTTTCACTCTTTTGAAGTGAGCTCGGTGAAGAGCCAACCCTGTTAAAGGTTACAAACACACTGTCAGGTGTGACCTTGTTAGAGGATTCAAAAGTTTACTCTGTCACTTGATATTAGGCATCTCTATGCTACCTTCCTTGATCAAACACTCACTTGGCCTGTCAATAGGTATCTGGTATCTCATGCTATCTTCATGATCAAACTTTTTGATACTCCTTGGGATGTATCTCAATATAGAAAGGATCTTTAAATTCTGCTCAGTTAAGAGACTTTATGAATCAATGGTTAAACTGAAACAATATGGTTTTTTCACATATACAACTTACACTTGCAAATTTTTAGATCTATTGTAATCTCATAAAACTAATCTGATCAATATGTCTCTTTTAATACCTTTGCTCCACTTTACTTCTTCTTAGTGATGATGTTCTATTTTTCTCAGTGTCCGTAGAAAACTTTAGCTCTTTCCTCAGCTTGATTGATCAGGACTGTATGAATTTTCTCTTCATCAATTTCTCTTCAGCATCCTCTTTTTCATTCATTCACCCTCTCAATTCATAATGAATTAAGTTGTCTCTTTTATAGACATGATATCACCATTGTTAGGTTCTTGATTTTCTTGATCTTGGCATGATCCATAATCTTAGCCAATTAGATTTAAAGAAAAACTCTTGTTTTATCTTGTAGAGATCTTCTTACCAACTGGACAAAAATAGATTTAAAACCTTTACTTATCTCTAGCTTTATCTTGTCGATGAAAACAAAGATAACTACCAGTTAAGTCCATATTTAGCTCTTCCAACTAGATATTTTTTCATTTCTGAACTTAAGTTAATTTTAGTGTTTTAACTCTTTGATAGCTTCGGTCAACACTCTAGTTCTCCTCGGGCTTCTCCATCAATTTATACTATGATTCTGGTTGTTGGTTATGCTTTTGATTCTGCTCATCGATGTTCTTTCTTGGGCATCACTGTGACTTGACTTTCGGTGATCTTTTTCCATCAGGTTCCACTAGTCGTCACGTTTTTGAAGTCACATAGTGAATTCTTGTATTTTATACATTACTAAAAGCATAATCTTTATCTCTATGATTCTCTAAAGTCTTTGACACTTTGATTATAACCAATTAGATTATATCAATTTTACATTAATGACAATACAATCTATTAGCTAATTTAATGCCTTTCATTATCCTTCTGCATTTTGGTGATCAACTTAACATCTTCAAACATTCAATCAGTTACATGTCATCAATCTTTCCCTTTGGCATTGATGGCAAGATACTACATTATCATACTATACTATTACTAATACAATATGAAATATAACAGTTTCATCAAGATTTCCTATTGTAACTATTACAAATGTATGGTTTTTGGTAAGCTCAAAATAGCTTAGATTTGTTTCTTGTAGAATGGTTGTCTTCAATCTTTAATCCCTTCACTAGATAGATGAAGAATCTAATGTCTCTATTCTGATATGTGCTCTGCCTTGACTGTTTCTCTTCTTGATAATCTATTTTTCCTTTGACAACAATCTTTGTCTTTGTATGAACTCTCTCCCTATGTTACTTCTCTCCCTGAGATGGATATTTCATATGTAATCAATTTCTCTCCCTTTAAATATTGATTAACTTCTTCCTTCTGATTCTCAGGAACTTCACTTGATGATATAATCTTTTTTGATCAATGAGATAATCTCTCCATTATAATTCAATGAGATAATCTCTCCCTTATGATAATGAGATAATCTCTCCCTTGGACAACAATGTCAAAAAAAAATCATCTATATCATGTTTCATCCCTTTTTATAATATATTCCTTGAATTTCTCTATCCATCAGTGATATAATGTCTCCGGTGTTCGGTACATACTTGTACCTTGTTGTGTAAAGATGTATCTGTTGATGTTCATCTCCGTGTTTGCATCAAAAATGAATGATCTTCAGATTGTGTGTAGGTTGATGCAACCTTCTAGTCATCTTACTGACTGATAGACAAGGGTTTGACCCCTAGTCTCTGTCTCATGTACTCAAATGTATCCTTTGGTAATGGCTTGGTAAATATATTAGCTAATTGTTCTTTTGATTTAACATATTCCAGTATTTCCTCCTTTGCTTGCACTTGTTCTCTCAGATAGTGATACTTGATAGCAATATGCTTAGTCCTAGCATGCATGACTGGATTCTTAGAAATGTTAATTGCACTAGTGTTATCACAGTAGATAATTACTGGTTCAAGAATCTTCATATACATACCTTCCAGCAATTGTTTGATCCATGAAATATTGGAGCAATTTGCAGTAGCAGCCACATACTCTGCTTCTGCAGTAGACTGGGAGATGCATCCTTGCTTCTTGCCGATCCATGTGACAAGTCTGTCACCCATGAAGAATGCTCCTCCAGTTGTTCTCTTTTGGTCATCAATGTTTCCAGCCCAATCGACATCTGTATAGACTTGTAGCTCAAATTTTCCTTCTCTTTTATACCATAAGCCATATTCCTCAGTGTCCTTCATATATCTCAGAATTCTCTTGACAGTAGTCATATGTGATTCTTTGGGATTAGCAAAGAATCTTGCAACTGTTCCAATTGCATGTGCTATATTTGGTCTAGTATGAACAACATACATTAGTTTGCCAATCATTGATCTATACAATGTTTGATTTGTCTTCTTTTGTCAGCTTACATCTGGTAGCCATAGGTGTTGCAACTGGTTTGGAATCTTACATCTTGAATATCTTCAGCACTTCCTTGATGTATTTGGACTGAGTGATATATATGTCTACATCTTTTTGAAGAATCTATAAACCAAGAAAAAATTTGATCTCCCCAACCATAGACATTTCAAATTCCTTGCTCATTTCATTAGCAAAGGATTTGCATAACAATTCATTCCCCCAAAAATGATATCATCAACAAAAAATTTCAGCAATCATAATATTACCATCGGTATCTTCTTTTAAGTATATATTGCTATTTTCACTTGTTCTGACAAATTTTATGCTAATGAAATAGCAGTGAAGTCTTTCATTCTAGGCTCTAGGTCCTTGTTTCAATCCATATAAGGATTTATGTAGTCTACATACCATGTTCCTCTTGTTTGGATTAACAAACCCTTCTGGTTGTTCAATGTATACCTCTTCTTCTAGTATTTCATTTAGGAATGTAGATTTGACATCCATCTAGTATACCTTGAATCATTTAAATGCAGCATAAGCAAGTAAGATTCTAACTCCTAGTCTAGCAATGGGTGCAAAGGTTTCTCCATAATCAATACCTTCTTCTTGTGCATATCCCTTGCATACTAACCTTGCTTTGTTTCTTGTGACTTCTCCATTCTCATTCAGCTTGTTTCTGAATATCCATTTGGTACCGATGAAATTCTTGTCATTTTGTCTTAGTGCTAGTGTCCATGTACTATTCTTCTCAATCTGTTATATTTCTTCATTCATAGCACTAACCCATTCTTCATTCTCAAGTGCAGTGTTAACAGATTTAGGGTCAAAATCACAAAGTAAACATCTAGTGTTCAGTGACTTACTTCTTGTTCTTGTTCCAGCCTTCTTGTCTCCTATGATTTGATTTTGTGGATGATGTCTTCTGACATACTTGGAAATTTTTGGTTCAGCTTTGTGTTCATCATTTTGATCATCTTCTTAACCTTTGTTGAGATCTACATTATTCGGAACATTATCTTGAGGAATTTCCTAATTTTCAGTAATTGCAGCCTAATGCTCGGGTGAAATGTTATGTTGCTCGGGATTGATACATTATTTCTTAGGTAGAGTTTTAGGTTCTGTATAAACAAACCTTTTTTAGTTCTCTCGTTCTTTTCTACTTTCCTTATCATTCTTTTCTGCAAATTCATCTATTTTCACATTTGCACTTTCAATGATTGTGTTAGATGACTTGTTAAGACATTTATAAGCCTTGATTTTGGTTGAGTACCCTAGAAAGATACCTTCATCACTTTTCGAGTCAATTCTTCCATTTCTATCATCCTTCAAAATATAACATTAACTACTAAAGATCTTGAAGTAACTTACATTGGGTGTGTTAGCTATTTTTCTTGAAGGAGAAACAACTAGAACACCAAGGTGATCTCTCCCTTTTATGCTCTTTGTCCAGTCAAGAGTAAGGCTAACGCGACAAGGATTTGAATCCTTCTTCACTTCGGGCTCCACAGACCCAGGCGGGTATACCTATAAACATCCACCTCAAATGATAACTTTTTTAAAAATCATAGGCAGGTATAAACATGGATTAGACAGGATACTAACATCCTGTGAAGGGATTCATTACTCTGAATGAATCAGGGGATGGCTTCCAGCCCATCATACTTGGTTTATCTTTCAACACACCAAAACACCAAAGGAAATATGATTGATTTTAATGATTTGGATGCAAGTCTCGTGCAAAACTAGTGCCTTATCCTAGGGTGCAGAGTCAAATTGAGAAAAATTCCACAAAACTTCATCAATTCAAAAACACCTAGAATCAATACCCTGCCTTACAGACTACCATTTTCACTGTAAACACATGATCATCAAATCTATACATTATTGAAATTCTCAGAGATTATCCAACCAGATTTACTCCTTCCTTGAAGGAAACTTATGGACAAACTCACAGTCTACCTTGTAAATGACAAATTGGACATTTCCTTACAAATCCAATTTATAAGAACTTCCAAAACACACAGAGACATCAAAATAGTTGCAATGAGATTCCAGTCATATTCTATTGATAAAACATGTTTCAGTACACTCAAATTAACATTACACTTAGGCTAAAATAGTAAGTTCAGAACCAAGCTTGCATTAATGGAACTTGCCTTGGATCTCTCCCTTGGAGAACCAAAAACAGAACCTCTTCCCCAGAATGAAAATCAGAATAAGAAGGAGAAAGGGAACATATAGAAGGAAACAAAAAAGGACACTTGTCAGACTCTTCATCTGATGAATCATCCCCCTGAACTGAATGAACAGTCTCCTTTTTTCTCCCGAGAACACCTGTTTTCATCTCCTCCAACAGGCTCATGAGTCACCAGACATAACAAATCAGATATCTCAAAAATATCTTCCCGGCCCCCCTCAAACTTAAACTGCAAATATCTCTAAACCAGTTAGACCTGCACTGAAATTGACCTCAGAAATGGAATCCTCGCGTCGAGACCTTTCCAGTGGTATATAACACTTGATACTTGGGCAAAAAATAAAGCCCCCAGCCATTAAAATAGTTTCCAACTCTGTAACTTTAATTTTTGAATTTTCAATATAGTTGAAACTATATGAAAATACATCTGTAACTTTGATTTTTTACCTGGTCGCGCATTCGCGAGCATTTTATGCTAAGTCATCTACCTTGCGCGACTGCGCGACGACTGTTGGTCGCTCACTTGCGGTCTTTCTATGCATCTTCATCTGACTTGCGCGACTGTGCGACGAGCTGAGTCGCGCAGTCGCGAGCTGAATCGGCGAGCTCCTTCCTCCAGCGCGACTAAGCGACAAGTTGAGTCACATAGTCCTGAGCTGAATCGGCGAGCTCCTTCCTCTGGCGTGACTGAGCGGCGAGCTCCTTCCTCTGCGTGACTGAGTGACTTTCTCCTCAACGACCGCATGACTGTTCCTACAAAATTTCAGTGGGCACACTTCCTGAGGCACAATCTGAGCTTGCGTGCACCATCAACCCGCGCATGGAGAGCTTCCTCTTTCTTCTTCAAACTAGTATGTTTTCATTTTTGTATATAAAGCTTTATTTTTCCTCCGTGGGAGCAATGTGAGATATTACAATTCATAGTTGTAAAGCCATTTTCGGATTTTGCTTTAAAATATTATGCACAGCTCATGTAAGTCAACCTCCAGCCCCTGGGAGCTCACCAAGAGCCTCTGGGCTGTTATTCTTACCATGGATGTTTGCATTTTACCTTATAAACACTAAAAAAGTCACCACAGAATGAATGTGGGACAATATGCATTCACTGTTTTTTCATTTTCTGGGACCTTGCACTGAGTGCTGCTCACTAACAGCACTGTGATCTTGCAAATAGAAAGCATGAACCTGTTTTAACACCCTTGGCGCCACTTCATGTGGAATCAAATCTTCAAATAACAATTTAAAAACATTGAAAAACTCTCTCTGCTATCGCAGCCTGCAGGTAGTTGTTTGCAATGTATTTCTTGAAGAAAACCTTTCAATCTTTAAAAGTCATCTCCCAATGTATTAGCAGTGCAGACTTCTTGGTGTTTGCTGATCAAAACACACATTGCATCCCCAAAACAACGCTGGTCTCTTCTTATTTCGCAAGCTGCTGATTGATGGCTCTATTCAATGTTTGCAATGTTTTTTTTTAATCAACATGCCCTCCAAAAATGGCGTGAGCTGTCTAAATTGATGGCAAAAAAAAACATATTAAAAATTGGCCTCCAAAAATACATTGTCTGCGCAAGTGCTGGGAGTTAATAAGTGGGAATGTTATTTGGGTTTTCATACATTAAAATCTGAATCCTCCCCTTTGTCCGCATAGACACTATGCTATGAAGGTTGTAATTTAAATGTTTTAATAAATGCAAATACCATTGCTGTCTACACATTAAACAATGCATTGAAGTCTTGTTTCAAAACATTTAAAACAATAGCCCTCCCTTAGAATCAGCGCTGGTATTCATCCTCTGAAGATTTTAAAACAAAATAATCAACAACAATACCCTGCGCAGACTTCATGGCTGGGAGAATGGCATTACCCTTGTCCATCACATCAGCTGGAAATGCTTTGTGGAATGTGGCTTCATGCCTGTGTATTGCATTAACTTGGAAGCTCAGAAAGTTTTGCAAACAAACACATTTTGTTGTGACTCCATGAGCTGGCCTTTGTGCAGAACACCAATCATACAGTATAGCCCCATTTTACTCCCACATAAAGTATTATTCTTCAAAGCCATATTGAAAATCCTTCAAAAGATAAGTCTTTCATGCATCATTTAATTTCAAAACTTTCTTTCAAAACTGGTCACTATTTGAAATGAGGCCTTAATTGATATCTAATAAGATATAATGATGCTCTAATCACCTTCGGAAATTTGAACCTTTAAATGGCAATTGGCTCCCACAACTGGCCTCAAAAATTCACTGAAACAAGTAGACTGACTCTGGCATTCGTTAAAAAGATCCATTCATGTATAATGACTACGCATGTGAAAGGACTCCCTCTGATTCAGTCTCTGGCACAATATGCAACTGATGAAACTTTGCATTTCCAGAATACTATGCAAGTGCGAAATGTTGAATCAACATAAATCGCCCTTAAGATCGACCATTGCAAAATGAGTAAATCATAATCCAAAACTTCCCCATGAAGTCAGATAGTATATTGATATGCAATGAGCATGATGCCTCAATCGGATCCTGAAAACATCTTTTAGACAGAAAGTTATCACTCCTGCAAAATGACCATTCTGCAAACATACTGTCAAAAAATAATTTTTAATCGCCGTAATTGATTTTAAAAGGCTGACAAATGGATTAATAGGGGGCTCAAGTCCGATTTGGAAGTAGTGTGTCAGCTTTGCAAGACAATGAAAAAATAAATTCGTCAAAAGAATCAACCGGCCAAAAGTTATTCACTGGCAAAGTAGGGCATTTCATAAACTTAACTCCTTTCCGCACTGCAAACTGAACAAACTGCCTTTGAGACTGAACTCATAGGGTCATCAAAATAATCTTCTAGAAACCCAACCTCTGGATCCTGAATGAATGTGATATGTAGAACATGACCCCTCAGTTTTCTTCCTCTGAAAAGAAACTTCTGAACTGATATCGATCTGCAAAGATAGCAGTTTAACACTTCCTGAATTTTAACACAGTAAATATGTAGAAATCAGGTTCGGAATCGGCAAAGAAAAGTGATCTACCGGATTGGTCAAAGTTTGGGAATCTTCAAAGGAGTTCATTCCTAGGTCTATAATGTAGGTCAACCTTCAATTATCCAAAATTTTTACCTGGGTACAGACTTTCAAGACCTCAAAGTAGGTCACTTACCAATTCTGCATTTACAAACTGAGGAAATCAGAATTAATCACTACCAGAATGGTTCTTGAAAACTTATCATTTGATTTCAAAAAGATCTATAGACTGGAACATATGGAGTGTGTGACCACTGGAACACAATACAAAATGGATTTTCTCAATTGGGGCAACTGGTGAAAAGTTGTAACATGTCAAAAAGGGCTACTCAGAAATCTGGACAGAACCAAGAATACAGACAATTCTGGAAGACCAAGTTTGGGAGATCCAAGATCCAATCAAACGGACTCGAAATGGATTGACCTTTGGAACATAAGTTCTCTAATATGTATACTAAATAATCTCAAAGTGGTGGGCCATGAAATTTAATAGGGCGCAAGTTATTCAGAAGCAAACTAGGCCTTATACAGTAAAATGACACTTAGCAAAAATGCAGATTTATGATAAGCGCCTCCAAATGGCTACTTCCAAAACAAGTCAGAACTAAAATTTGAGAGTTGGAACCCACTGTATATTCCAAATGAAAGGTGAGGAATATGTCTCCCAAGCAGTTTCTCACAAAAATCAAGAGGCCTCTTTCTGCATGCATTCACAATATGCCTTTTCCATGAGTTTCTTAGGGCAACACTCTGCACTTAGAGAAAAGTTCAAGTGTAGTCACTCCAAATTCCTTCAAAATTTGAGAGTACTAACATTGGCTCTATCTAGGGATGCGTGTCCCATGTGGGCATGTAGAGAATTCAAAATCATTGGTACAGCAAACCATTCAAAAATGAATCAGATTTTTCTTTTCTCTTTTCTAACTGGGAAACTTTATTGAAAACCACACACCACAAAACTAAAAAAAAAGCAACTGCACAAATACATACATTATTTACAAGAACCTCAAACCCTTCACAACTAAAAACAACCCTTGCCTCTATCATAGACCTGATTTTCATTTGCCTTTTCTAGAGGTAAGCTGAAAATATCATTGATATCAGTTTCACCGATTTCATATACACCTACAATCTCCTTGTTTGGCAAAAAACATCTCTCTTCATTTTCATAGTGCATATAAAAGCCAGATACACTTTCTTTATCTTGTTTACTATGAAAATATACATCAACATGCTTATGAACACTAATATCAAACAAAAGTTCATCCTCACAAACTGATTCATGCATGCTATCAATCAGGAATATAAAGTGCTCAAACTCCACTTCACCTAATGAGTCATATATGTCATGAATTTGTGACTCACCTTGTATATCCAACCGGTAGTCAAATGAGTAATCAGACTTGTATTCACATATGTCAGCAACATCAGCCTCAGAAATTACTCCACAATTTTCCAGTGTATCTTCACAATCACATGCTGAGTTAGCACCAACATGAAAGTAATCCTCATAAAACTTGTTATCATATGCCGGCTGATTTTCAAAATTTACTTGATCATATCTTTCATCATCAAACACAACATTTCCATCATAATCATTGTGACAATTAGAAGAGAAGCAATCTGATTTCTTACTACAGTATAACACTGCATCATCATCAAAATCAGAACTAAACAAATCCGAAACTTCATCATGTTCTTCAAAAAGTGGATTGATAATTCCATGAAAAGCTCCTTTGTACACATTTTGACAAATGATGGGTTGATCCATATCAACATACTCATTATACAGGGGGTTAACAAACATCTTGAAACCATTTTCAACATCAACATCATGTGTACTTTCAGCATATG
>MU226973.1:3007644-3021044 GCA_018584345.1 Thuja plicata | reverse complement strand
CAACTCTTTTGCTATATATAGGTTTTTGACCATCTTGGAATCCCTTAAGGATGCAACAAGCTTTGGATGGTCATAGAAAACCTAACCCTAAAGTTACAAGAGAGACAAAAAGAAAGAGAGAGAAGAATCAGTGAAAGGACCAAGTCAAATAGATATTTCTTGTTCTTCTCTTGATCTGGCGACTGCAATTAGATTTGTAGATGGTAGCTAATAGTATTTATGTTGAGTCCGGATAGTTGTGCTTGCCTACTCACCTACACTCTCCTTTTGTAATAACTATCCCTCTTGTCTTGAACAGTGCAGCGCCAAGTGTTCACCTTACTCATCATCCAAAATTTACTCTTTTACTATAGGCTTCTTTTTATTTGGTGCAGTCATAACTTTCCAAGCCTTTACTTCATCATCTAATGGCCACTTGAAGTCCTGAGTACTCTGTACCTGCACCTTTTGTCTGTCCCATCTAGCATCGGTGATGTTTTTGACATCAAGTAGGAACTTGTTGATATCAATCTCTGCTTTAAAGGCTTCATCCAATATTTTATTGAATCCTTCTATATCAACATCTATTGCCAAAAGAAAAGCCTCTTCACTAGGCATCTTTCTGTCAGACTCACTCTTCCAGGCATCTACAGCCTTTACTTGGTCATCATCTCCCCTTAAGGAAGGAATAAACCTATTGAAATCATTTGAAAAGAGGCTCAATTTTACCTCTATCTGGTTCAATTTTCCTTTGAAGAATGAGAGAGCAATATTGACTCTTTTGATCTCATCTCCCACTTCATTTACTATCTCAGGAAAATCTGCTCTTATAGCTTGTAAAGATGACAATTTCTCAAATAAATTTTCCCTAGCAGACCACTTTGTAAAGTAAGGGTTTAGAATAGCGAGGTACCCCATTACCTCAGTATGCAATGCTGGAAACTTATTATATGTATTGACTACAACATCAGTTTTATCTTTTAGAATCTCAATTCTATGTTGTAGTATGCCTTTCAATGCATTCAAAGCTATTGCATTTCCCTTTTTCTCATCCACCTTTTGTTCCACAGCCTCTTTTGACCTAGGCTTATCTTCAATTTGCATTGGTGGTGGTTGTGCTGGTACATATACTACCTCAGGATTTGCCTCCAATTCTTCTGTTAATGTCTTGATCAACTGATCCCTCTGGTACAGTTGTATATGACACATGTCCCTATCTTTAGACAGTGCACTTGTTTCTTCCAACAGAGTAGTATACCTCTCAGACAATTGTTTGGTCTTGTCTTCATTGAGTTGAGCCCAGTGTGTCATAATTTGGGAGATTTCTAAGTCCCCTGTATTTTGTACGGACCACACCATTTGATTGCCCACCATATTTTCTTGAATATTTACTAACTGGGGCTTCTGGCCTTTTGGGCTTAGGCTCCACATTGCAAAAGCCTGAGATTTTGGGCTATACCCAAATCCTTTTATCATGTCTCCTACCTAGACCTCACTAGCCATCTTAAGATCTGGTTGTCTTCTGATTTGGTCTATGATAAAGGCAGATGCCAAATCCCTTCCTCAGCCAATAATATTCCACTTTCTAGTACCATCTTTCTGGCATCCTCGGGTGAAATATCCTCACCTTGAGGGTCATAATTCTATAAAGCCACCAGGACTTCATTGGTTATTGTCTCTTTCCCATCCATAGTTAATTGGGATCTTATTTGCACTGTTTTATGCCATCTTAGGAAGTCTTTAAACTCCTATGTTTTAATAAAGCTATCATCATCTAGAAACTTTTGTTGATGAAGCAATCTTTCATCAACACAGGCCTTGAGTGGTATATCAGCATCATCTTCTAGGTCAGGTCGTTGCTTCTTTCCTTCCCTGATTGCTTTTCTTACGTTATGGTCATATAACCTAGTGCCAGGAACTAAGGCCTTAGCCTTATCTTTTTTCTTACTTTGGCCCTCCATTGAAGGCTACCCTAATTCCAATTTCTGCCTCTTTGCAGTAGGTTCCTCCATATCATCAGGCTGGGTAGCAACTGTCAGATCTATAATGTGTCCTTCTACTCCTTGTAGCTGTGGAATCTCAGCCATTTCCTACCTTGAGGCTTATTGTGGTAAAGGAGACATAGTACAATGTGCATAGTCACTGTCACTGCCACTATCATATTCTGATTCTGAGTGTTCAAGTGTTTGAGCACCTTTCTTGTCCAAGACTGTATCCAGTTGTTCTACAAGCACATAATAGTTTTCTATCATGGCCTTAATTCTATCAAAATATGAGAGATCAGGGTAAAAACCCCCAAAAGATAACCCATTTCTTTTTATTTGTGTCTGCAGCTTTAACAACTCCTTGATTCTCAGTCTTCTTATGTGGATGTCATCTTCATCCAAGATGTTCCTTGTTGCATTCTCTTCTATGCACTCATAGTGAACATTGGTATTAGGGATGGTAGGAGTATACAACTTCCTAACCCCTGTCATGAAGCCCTCTGGATCAATGTATCTATAAGGGGCTGCCCCTATTCTGTACTTCTCCAACCATTGACCCACTTCATCAATGAAATTCTTGCCAATTGTAAAGTTAGAAATTTTGAACTGCCTAGGGGTTATAGTCCCATTTTTGTGTGGTGCAAAGTGCTCATTATCTGTTAACATCAACTACCATATGAATTCCATTGCAGCTACTCTTGCAGGCACATGATATGGTAATAAATGAGGTGGGTGAATACACCTGTATACCCTAATAATGGTATAATTCTCTTCCAAGAAGAAATCACCCCAATTATGTTTTCCAGGCCAATTATCTATATACTCACAAGGCCTGAGCAATTGTATAACCTTTAATGGGACTCTAGTCCTGTTTGTCCCCAAACTCTGCACAATTGGATACACAATCCAATTCTGAAAAGCACAGTAGTCACACTCCCTAGAAGTGTAATTCCAAACCCTCACCCAAAACTGGATAGGATTTTGTGTTGTTTGATAGAATCTCTGAGGAGTCAGATCATGAACATTCATCATTGTAAAATTGAAGTATAAGAGGAGATGCATTAGGACTGAATACTGCAATAATTTAGGTTCCTTCTCCTCTGGATTCTTTAATCTTTTTTGGGTTGCAACAAAACCCTCATGCATTTTGTCAATTATATGTTGTATGTAGTCATATCTAGTGCTTGAATGCACCTCTTGCAAGTCCAATACCATCATTAAGATGCCATCATTGATTTTCTCTGCATCTCCATCTATCCCTAGTACTCTACATAGGGCATAGGTGTTATACTTAATGTAGAAGTGTAGATCCTTATAATAATATGGATAAGGCTCTTTCATAGGATCTAAGTATTTCTTCACTTCTTTCAACATGTGTTTTTGCAACAAGCCTTTAGCAATACCAGGCTTTGAACTGTATCTCTTCTCCTATTTTGTCATGTCAATCTTAGTAGACATGGTGCTAAATAGGCCAAAAACCTGCATGAATGAGTTCCTATTCAAGATTAAAAGGGCAGTGCCATCATTCCTTTTGATGGTCTTTGTCAGGACATCATAGTGATTGGCCAGGTCTAGAAATAGGTGTACATCTAAGAAGACATCAGGAACAAGCAACCTAGCTAAGCCACATGTCCAAGGGTTTGAAACTGGGATGGGCTTATCAAAAATTTTATAGAAGTAAGTGAAAAGGGAGAAACCTGTTGTCCCTAGAGTCACAGCATCTCAGATGTCTTTTTACTCATCCAAGAGGATACTTGCATTAGCCTTTTTATTTTGTGTTGATCCAGACAAAAGACGGAGAAACTCATCAGAGAAACTTGCCTTTCCTTTTTGCTCCTCTTCACTCCCTCCACTTTTTGAAGCCACACTCATAGCTCTTCTCATATTTGTAATACTCTGAATCTCTTTTTCCTAGCCGATATTGAAAAAAAGCTATCTCTGAGATATTTGACTGTCCTGTGCATAATTTTCTGCAATTTAGAACTCTCTGATCAACTTTGGAACACTGCAAACTGAGAAAAATACCTCTTTTCTAAAAACTCAGCAACTTGAGCTTTGAAAACTGAAAGCACGGTGAAGGAAAATGAATGCACCATCAACTCCTTATAGCCATCATTCAGAGTACACAGCTCATAATTTGGAAACATTAGTTCTGTCATAAATTCAACATGCTGTGAACTTGAGTAAAAACCTAGCCGTAGTTCCTGAGCTTGATAGGAAATCAAATTTTGAAAGTGAATCCTCAGAGAAATCCAACTACATTCAAAAGAGCTGACATGTCACATTGTAATTTGTCAATTGTCTTACATCTCAGCTACTCTTTTTGCACAGTAATCATAATGCAAGCCGGTGATTGGCTACTGAGCGATTCATAGTGTCACATCACAAAACTACCACCATTTTTTAGATCTTGGGGTCAGGCGACTGCGCAACTGCATCAAGTCTCTTTGTCGCGGGCCTCTACCACTAACCATGGTTCCATCTCAAGACTTGGCGACAATGTGCTTTCTTAACTTTGGCTGACCCAAGTCACGATCTGGCAATCAGGCGACACAACTGAAATTATAGTCACACACAGTTAACATTAACTCACCATTCTTTCCGAGACCTTGTGACTAACCATTGCCTTTAACCTTTACAATTATCTCCATGTCACTAAGTGTTCAATTTTTGTTTCAAGACTACGCGACAATGCCTAGTCGCCCAGTCAGGAGATATAAGCCCTGAGCATTTTAATTTTACCCTAACAAGTTATAAGCGCCCCCTTTTCACTTCTAACGACTACGTGACATACCTTAATTGCCCAGTCGGGAGGACTTTTCCCTTGGGGCACTTGTCTTCTCAGACTCTGCGACCACCGTCAAATCCTTTGATTTCTTCATCCTACAGTCGTCGCTTAATCGCCAGGTGTTTGAGCATACCCTTAAATTCTTCTCAGACACTGCGACTAAAGGAAAAGTATCTTAATCTCATTGTCACTGAATCCATTTTCTCCTCCTGGCGACCATGCGATAATCCTTTTAGTGTCCACCCGCCTTATGACACATGTCACACAGTCATTGGTTCATTCATTACATGATGCAGAACTGAGTTATCATTCTGTTCTTGCGACATCCCGACTACACTTTTTTGCAAACCTTAAACTGTTAGTCACGAAGTCTCACTCAAAATCTCTTGACCACCGTTCCTTTTTGAGACCATGTGATTGAAGGCCTGATTTAACTGTTAACTTTGACTGATTTGGCGATAATGTGACATGAAGTAATCGCGAAGTCTGAAGACCTTTTCATAACTACTAAGAATTTCACGTGATCACCCGACTAAGCAGTGGGTCCCTTTTACATAAATCCATATGACATAGTTATTTTGTGACTACCCGACATAAATAAATTGCTGAGTCTCATAACATTGAAGGAATATGCTAAATCTGAACGAGACCACGTGACAAGAGGAAAACGCGAAGTCAGGAGGACATTTGGAATATTTGGCTGGAGTAATGCGACAAGGCAATTCAATTGAAACACATGCCTTAAGTGAATGGAAAAAGTAACTTTGAAGTAGAATACCATGACCTAGGGTTTTAATTTTCATCGTTTAACACTTGGAAAGACTTAGGGTTTTTAGGGTTTTGCAAATTTGGATAGGTTTAGGCTTTAAAACCTGAAAATATGGTAGAAGTAAAGCCATACTGAGCAAGAGATAACTGATTTGAAACCACGAGATCACAGAGAAAAGGACTAGGAACCAGGAGAACTACCAAAACAAGAAATACAACCAACAGTGGCTCTAACTGAGGATGGTTAAATGTAAGTTTATACCAAGAACCACAGAATCTCTGGTTGCAGACCACAACTCTAACGGAGAAAAACCCTAGAATAGAAGGGAAATATGTACAGAATATACAAACAAGGGGCAAGAAAAAGAGCATATAATACATACTTACACATGCACTTTGAACCTTTACTCAAAGAAGGGCTTCAAAAACTGCCCATGCACAGGCAACTCAAAGAGATCACCTTCCATATTCTTCAACAAATATGAGTCTTTGCCAAATTTTTTTACAATGATGAATGGTCCCAGCCACAAAGACTCAAACTTCTTATGCTTGCCTTTATCCTCTACCCTTGCATTCCATTGGAGAACTAAATCATCAATTTGGAACTTTCTCTCAGTAGCCCTCCTGTCAGTCAAAAATATATTTTATTTTCTGCTGTAGCTTTAGATTCTCTCTCTGACTATTTCTTCTCATTTCATCCAATTCATTCAACTACATCATTCTATTTTGCATACTGTCAGAGACATCTAAATGTTCCTCTTGAATGAATTGGCAAATAGACAATAAATTGTTAATAGGTAATCTCGCTTGTAAACCATACACCAACTCAAAAGGAGATTGACCTGTTGCCTTCTTAAGTGTTATCCTGTCAGCCCAAAGAGCTAATCTCAATTTTGTGTGCCAAGTCTTTTTATTTTTTTCTAGAGTCCTCTTCAATATTTTCAATATGCTTTTATTACTAGACTCAGCTTGTCCATTGGCCTGTGGATGATATGGGGATGAATATGATATTATAATCCCATACTGCTCATAGAAACTTGTTATTTCCTCTGATCTGAAACTCATAGCATTGTCCATTATTAATTTACTAGGCACCCCAAATCTGGTCAAAATGTTTTCTAGCAAAAATTTAGTAACCACCTTACCAGTTGCTTTCCTTGTGGGGATAGCCTCAATCCATTTAGTAAAATAATCTATGGCAACTAAAATCCAACTGTGCCCTGCACTAGACTTTTCTTGAAATTCACCAATAAAATCAATGCCCCATACAGAAAAAGGAGGCTCAGTACTCACTGGGTTGAGTAACAGAGCACCTAAAAATTTCAATTTATTGGAGAACTTCTGACACGGTTCACATCTCCTAACATGTGTATAAGTATCTTTAAACAGAGTAGGCTAATAACATCCTACTCTCAAAATTTTATAGGCAGTGGTCTTAGCAGAAAAGTGACCTCCACACTGTCCTTCATGCATCTCAATTAGGACTTTCTCAACTTGATGTTTGTCAAGGCATAGAAATAGAACACCATTCTTATCTTTCCAAAACAAATCTCCTTGAATCAAAACATATCTTTGAGCTTGCGATTTCAAACTTCTCTTTTGATTATTAGACAAATGATTAGGACACTTAGCATTTTTGAGGAAGAAAACAATATCAGTGTAATATGGTTGCCTCTCTATACTGGTAATGGCTTGATCATGTACCTTTTTCTGATTTGATTGCACTAAATCCAGGTTCTCCTATGTCATAAGTTTGGCCAAGCCTTGACCTCTTACCAATTTGATGATATTGATTTCCAGATTGAACTCTTGAATCCTTGTAATCCATTTGCATCTCTTACCAGTGACCTTTGACTGTGTGAGAATATCTTTGACTGCTGAATGTGGAACATAGGCCTGTACCTTGGCACACACCAAGTAAGGCCTAAAAGACTTCACAGCCTTTACCAATGCATAAGTTTGCTTTTCCATTATTTCATAGTTAAGTTTTGCAGCTTGTAAGGATTTACTATAAAAGGCTATGGGATGTTCAAATCCTTGCTCATCTTTCTGAAGAAAAATTGCAGCAATTGTATGAAATGATGCAAATGAAAACAGAGAGAAAGGCTTAGTGTAATCTGGAGATTTCAACACTGGAGTTTCCTGCACTGCCTTCTTTATCCTTTCAAAATCTTTTTGGGCCTCATCATCCCAAACAAACTTAGTATCCCTTTTTAGTAACTTCACAATGGGCTTGACAATTTCAGCAAAATTGGCTACAAATCTCCTGACAAAATTAATCTTTCCCAAGAAAGATTGTACACCTTTTAAATTTTTTGGAGCAACTAATTTTTGAATTGCTTCCACCCTTTCAAGGTATATTCTTACCCCTTCTCTGGACACTATATGCCCAAGCAATTTTCCCTCTTTAACTGTAAAGTGACAGTTCTTAGGGTTTAATGAAACACCATATTCTAGTGCTTTATTAAAAATCCTACCCAAATGATCACAATGATCATTATCCCTCTTAGAATATGCAGTTAAGTCATCTTGGTAAACAACCATGAATAAATTAATAAACTCTTTAAAAGCAACATCCATGGCTCTCTGAAAAGTTGCACCTGCATTTATCAAACCAAAAGGCATTCTGATATAAACATATGTTCCCCATGGAGTAGTAAATGCAGTCTTATATTGCTCTGACTCTTTGACTAGAACTTGGTTGTAACCTGAAAAACCATCCATCATTGACAACAATTCACAACCAGTAACCTTGTGCAACATTGCTTCCATATTAGGCAGTGAATAATTATCTTTCAATGAAGCAATATTGAGATTTTTGAAATCAACACATAATCTAATGTCACCATTTTTCTTCCTAACTGGCACTAGATTTGATACCCATGTTGAATGTCTAATAGGTTGGATTATCCCAGCATCCTTGAGTTTCATCAATTCCTGCTGCATTTTAGGAGCCAACAAGAGGTTAATGGGCCTTTGTTTCTGTCTAAATGGTTTGACATCTAATTTCAAAGGAATTTCATTTTGGAAAAGGTCCTCTCTATATGCCTTCAAGTCTTTATATGACCAAGCAAAAACATGCTTGTATTTTCTCAGTAACTTGATCAGGTTTATCCTCACATGAGAGTCCAGACCTTTTCTTATATAAACTATCTGAGGACTGTTTTCTGATCTTAAATTCACTTCTTCCAAATCCTCAACGTTAGCATTGCTTATCTTGGCTGAATCATTTTGTTTACTAACAAAAAATGCTTCAAGTTCAACCAATCCCCTAGGAATTTGATTAGAACTTAATTGAACAACTTCATTTCCAAAGATGTAATCCTTCCCATTATGTGTTTCTAATAAGGAACTACAATCTATGCTCTGGTTTTCATACTGATCTAAACATTGCAAGAACCTTAGAATACCTTGATCATCTCGGAAGACTTGCCAGTTGTATATATTATCTGGGACAACTGGTCTTGTTTTAACTTCGAGTATTGATACTCCATGTAAAGTCAAATCATCATTTTTCAAAGCAACATTTGCTAGAAAATCAGCCATAATATTTTTTGACCTTTCCAACCAGGTTATATTAAAAGCATCAAACATCTCAAGTTGATCCCAAATAGCATGTTTGTACATTTTCAATCTGTCATTTTTTACAACATATTTGGATCTGACTTGTGCTACCACTAACTCAGAGTCACCATAAACCTTTAAACATTTTATACCATGTTTGATAGTAATTTCAAGTCCTAAAAATAAGGCCTCATATTCTGCAGTGTTATTAGTACACTGAAAAGCTAGCAGAAATGAGTATTTAAAAGTTTTACCTGATGGGGATATCAATAATACTCCTACCCCTGATCCTTATTTAGAGCAAGCACCATCAAAATACATTTTCCATATCCCTTTCTCTTGCAATATTAATTCCTTACCTAAGGAATCAGCTCTCTGATCTTGACAACAAAGTTCTTCTTTTTGCATTCTAAAATTTTCCATGTCTATGTCAATGCAACAGTTAACATGAGTATCCTCATATTTCTCTATCATGTGGGGAGTTCGGCTTTCTCTCAAAACACTAACATTCTCTCCAACAATATTGAAAGTAGCATATGACAAATCATTTTGTATACTTCCTCCCATTGAAGCACTCCATTTTCTTGATAATAACATGCCATAATGAGGTGGTATGTCAACCACAAGAACATTCATTGTCATCACCACATCAGGGCAAAGTGCCAGTCTATAGGGCATGGCCTCAATAGTACCAATTACAAGGACTTCCCTAGAATCCATAGCTCTACACCTGCCATTGGGTGTATCAACTTGTAGCCCCATTGCCTTCATGATCTCAACTGGCATGACTGTATTAGAAGCTTCTGAATCAATCATACAATTTTTGAGCATTTTATCATTGATTATTAATGAAAGAAAAAATGGGTCCACCACCTTTGGAGAAGAAGTAGCATTAAAGAATATTTGAGGAATCTTAGACGTCAACATCTCATCCTCATTTCCCTTGAGAGGTGGCATCTCAAATACATCCAGTGGGTTTTGAACTTTTATTATAGGTACACTATTTAATAATGACATCACCTTTTCCTTATGTTCCTTGATTCTCATCATTTCCAGAAATGGTACCTTAACTGTCATCTGAGATAAACATTGACCCATGTCAACCGAAGTATAACAAATATCTGCATGTTTTGACTTATCAATGATAACTTCATTATCTTCATTGTGTTTCTTTTGAAAAGGCTCTTTCAACCTTTTATTTTCTATCTTTTGAACAGGAACAAATTTTTCTTGACCCTTTTCATCTTGTATAACATTTGGCTCTACAACTTTTGTGATGATCTTAACCTCATGTTTATTTACATTTTCTCTAGGTTCTTGTTTCTTTTGAACATAATGAGGGCCTAGTTTATTGTCCTTTATGAAAACACCTGAGGGCTGACTACTAGTTCCACCTACCACCCTGTTCCTTAAATGGTAATTGCTTCTGGCTTTATTTACTAACTCAGTAGTAATTCTAGCCTTTTCTTCATCTGAAGCTTTTCTTATGAGTGGAACTTCTTTGCTATTTTGAGCATAGCATCTAATATTATCATCAGTTTCATCCACTTCACTGTCAGATAAGACCTGTTGATGGTGATTCTCAACCCTTCTTTGTGAAACATAGGAATCATGATTTTCCTCTTCACTGTTTGAATCAGTATCATGACATGAATAAGTGTTAGTCATACTATGATCACACTGTTCCCCTTCATCATTTTCTTGTTCCTCATTTGCTTTTAGATCCATGGAAATGACACAAAAATCAGGATTATGAGGGGCATCACAAGCTTCACACCAAGTCTCCTCATTGCAGAAATGGACTGAATTTCTATGAAGAGGGTCTAGAGTCTTATTATATGTTCTTTCCCTTTTAGGTGCAGCAACAGGCTTTCCATCTTTGACCTAATTTCCATATGGATGATTTTGCATTCTATTCTGAGGATTATAAGTGTTATTGTAAAGAGGTTTATTGTTTTGAGGAGCTCTATATTCTTTGTACTTTGGTTCTTTCAGATTGCTCTTACTAAACCTGGGATCATCTCTCCTATTCAACTTACCCGACACTCTTCTGTTCATTTCAATATTGACTGCTATCTTATAAGCATCAGTAAGTGTTCTAGGGTTTTTATCTCTTAGAGCATATCCCATTTCGGAATCATAAGCTTTTAAATAAGTTTCTAAACAAATTTCTTCATCTAGCTTTATCTTTTGAAATAGTTTATGCATAGCTCTTTGAAATCTTGTGTTAAATTATGTAACCTCTTCATTGCAATTTTTCTTGATATTATTGAACTCATTCAATAAAAATCCCTTATTTGTTTTATCTCCATACTGATCTTTAAACAACTCAATCAAATCATCCATGGAAACAACAGAGCCATTAGCAAGACTTCTAAACCATTCTCTTGCGTATTCAACAAGGGACTGAACAAATAGTTTCATTAGTACATCTTCATGGGTGATATTTAAGTCATCAACAAAGTCAATGTATTTTCTTAAGTGTGTCTCACAAGAAATCACATTATTACCAGCAAATTTTGGAAGCTTTTCTCCTATGTCACCCACATCTTTAGGAAAGGCATTAGGGTATCCGGGGATACCAACAAAATCAAACTATTTGTACCTCTCATTATGTAGTGGTTTCCTTTGAAAACTATCATCTTCTTTAGTCATAGTAGCTTTTCCTTTAGAAGATGTATTATTCTCTGGTCCAGAGAAAGAATATTTTGAAGACTGTAAAAATTCTATCTTCTTTTTCATTTCAATTGTAGCAGCTTCCATTTGGGCTTTTTCCAACATTTTTTCCATAGTTTCTTTTTCAATCCTCAGTTTCTCCAAATCAATTTCTAGTTTGGTCATCTGTTCAACCATAGGCCTTTGAAATTTAGGTTCTTGATCCCTATGTTCACCCATCTTCTGTTTACCTTTGTTTATTTGTAGAATAGAAGCTTTATGAGTGAATGGTATTTCTTTGTTTTTCTGAGACTTCTCTGTTTCTTTCATAGTTTGGTGTTTAGGGAGTCTTTTCCTATTATTATCAAGAGCCTTATGATCATTCTTTTTGTTTCTTATTTCTCTTTCCTTTTTCATTTGTTAAACTAGGGCAAGCTGCTTCAATATAAACCTCTCTTCATTAGCCAGCATATCAGAAGGGGCATCTTCTGAATCTGAACTAGGTGTAGTAACCTCTTCCTTCTCTTTTGAAGTAGAATTGAGTGTGGGTGTATCCAATACCTTTTTAGTAGCCTCCTCATAGTCTGAGGTATTTCCATCATGAGAGTGCTGAATAGTATTCCTATTATTCCTGATATCTGTTTCTTGAACTTTTACAGGAGTTTCATCCATATCAACTTGATTTCTCTTTTTCCTCCAAGAGGTCCCAACTCTTGAGGTCGATGGGATTCCTTCATATAATACCCTTTCTGGGTCAGTTCTTACTTTTGACCTAGTTTTCATTCTGTAAGACATTTATCAATTTTTGCACTAATCTCAGAGAATTTCCTTTTAGAGTCGCCACCCAATCAATTGGGATAAATGAATAACTATCAAGGGTTAGTAAGACAACAACAACCGGCTTAACACACCAGAGATTTCTGAATACTTCTTCAAAACTTTACAATCTCTTGTCCCCAGCAGAGTCGCCACTTTGTTAGGCGACTCGGATGGGCCAAACTCTTTCTCTGGTACTTATGAAAACTTGTCTGCAACTAGATTCTGGGAAAACTTTAAAATCATCTTTTAAATAACTATCCTCAGTACAGTCGCCACTTTGTTAGGGATTTTTCTTGTATGAATTACAGTGCTTGAAATGACTATTTGAACACTATGCCTTCTAATACTGATTCAGAGACAAGAAAAGCCTAATTGCTAAGGACTGGATAAGGTCCTTCTTCATTTTTGAGCTCCACATATACTCAGGCAGGTTTTACCTCTTCTGATTGCTGTTTACACAGTATGTTATAGTGTGGACACTGTTTTGCTATGTATCTTTGTGAAACCAACTTATAAATCATATTACAAATCACCAAGCATTATCAGATGCAAGATTTAACCATACAAACCATAATCTTAAATATAGCAAAAACCAGTGATATAAGAATTTTTATCCTTCTTCCTTTTATTTTAGGAGGGATAACCTAATGATTCACTCTTCAAGGAATCAATAAAGTGGACACTGTCCTGCTGACATAGGTCCTTATGAGTTCACTCTGTTTGTTCTTAATAACAAGAGTATTTTGATTGAATTGGTTTTGATATCTTGGAATAATTTAGACAAAAATAGATTATCAGACTAATTTCTAGACCAGTGCCTATCCTTCAGGCTATAGAGTCAA
>MU226973.1:2989536-3007191 GCA_018584345.1 Thuja plicata | reverse complement strand
TTTTTGACCATCTTGGAATCCCTTAAGGATGCAACAAGCTTTGGATGGTCATAGAAAACCTAACCCTAAAGTTACAAGAGAGACAAAAAGAAAGAGAGAGAAGAAGCGGTGAAAGGACCAAGTCAAACAGATATTTCTTGTTCTTCTCTTGATCTGGCGATTGCAATTAGATTTGTAGATGGTAGCTGATAGTATTTATGTTGAGTCTGGATAGTTGTGCTTGCCTACTCACCTACACTCTCCTTTTTTAATAACTGTCCCTCTTGTCTTGAATAGTGCAACGCCAAGTGTTCACCTTACTCATCATCAAAAATTTCCTCTTCTACTATAGGCTTCTTTTTCTTTTGTGTAGTCATAACTTCCCAAGCCTTTACTTCATCATCTGATGGCCACTTGAAGTCCTGAGTACTCTATACTTGCACCTTTTGTTTGTCCCATCTAGCATCGGTGATGTTTTTGACATCAAGTAGGAACTTGTTGATATCAGTCTCTGCTTTAAAGTCTTCATCCAATATTTTATTGAATCCTTCTATATCAACATCTGTTCCCAAAAGAAAAGCCTCTTCACTAGGCATCTTGCTGTCAAACTCACTCTTCCAGGCATCTACAGCCTTTACTTGGTCATCATCTCCCCTTAAGGAAGGAATAAACCTATTGAAATCATTTGAAAAAAGGCTCAATTTTACATCTATCTGGTTCAATTTTCCTTTGAAGAATGAGAGAGCAATATTGACTCCTTTGATCTCATCTCCCACTTCATTTAATATCTTAGGAAAATCTGCGCTTATAGCTTGTAAAGATGACAATTTCTCAAATAAATTTGCCCTAGCAGACCACTTTATAAAGTAAGGGTTTAGAATAGCGAGGTATCACATTACCTCAGTATGCAATGCTAGCAACTTATTATATGTATTGACTACAACATCAGTTCTATCTTTTAGAATCTCAATTCTATGTTGTAGTATGTCTTTCAATGCCTTCAAAGCTATTGCATTTCCCTTTTCCTCATCCACCTTTTGTTTCACAGCCTCTTTTGACCTAGGCTTATCTTCAATTTGCATTGGTGGTGGTTGTGCTGGTACATATACTACCTCAGGCTTTACCTCCAATTCTTCTGTTAATGTCTTGATCAACTGATCCCTCTGGTACAGTTGTATATGGCACATGTCTCTATCTTTAGACAGTGCACGTGTTTCTTCTAACAGAGTAGTATACCTCTCAGACAATTTTTTGGTCTTGTCTTCATTGAGTTGAGCCTAGTGTGTCATAATTTGGGAGACTTCTAAGTCCCTTGTATTTTGTACAGACCACACCATTTGATTACCCACCATATTTTCTTGAATATTTACTAACTGGGGCTTCTGGTCTTTTGGGCTTAGGCTCCACATTGCAAAAACCTGAGATTTTGGGCTATACTCAAATCCTTTTATCATGTCTCCTACCTGGACCTCACTAGCCATCTTAAGATCTGGTTTTCCTCTGATTTGGTCTATGATAAAGGCAGATGCCAAATCCCATCCCTCAGCCAATAATATTCCACTTCCCAGCACCATCTTCCTGGCATCCTCGGGTGAAATATCCTCACCTTTAGGGTCATAATTCTGTAAAGCCACCAGGGCTTCATTGGTTATTGTCTCTTTCCCATCCACAGTTAATTGGGATCTTATTTTCTCTATTTTATGCCATCTTAGGAAGTCTTTAAACTCCTCTATTTCAATAAAGCTATCATCATCTAGAAACTTTTGTTGATGAAGCAATCTTTCATCAACACAGGCCTTGAGTGGTATATCAACATCATCTTCTAGGTCAAGTTGTTGCTTCTTGTCTTCTCTGATTGCTTTTCTTAGGTTATGGTCATATAACCTAGTGTCACGAACTAAGGCCTTAGCCTTATCTTTTTTCTTACTTTGGCCCTCCATTGAAGGCTGCCCTAATTCCAATTTTTGCCTCTTTATAGCAAGTTCCTCCAGATCATCAGGCTGGGTAGCAACTGTCAAATCTATAATGTGTCCTTCTACTCCCTGCAGCTGTGGAATCTCAGCCATTTCCTACTTTGAGGCTTATTCTAGTAAAGGAGACATAGTAGGACGTGCATAGTCACTGTCACTGCCACTATCATATTCTAATTCTGAGTGTTCAGGTGTTTGAGCACCTTTCTTGTCCAAGATTGTATCCATTTTTTCTACAAGCACATAATAGTTGTCTATCATGGCCTTAATTCTATCAAAATATGGGAGATCAGGGTAAAAACCCCCAAAAGATAAACCATTTCTTTTTATTTGTGTCTGCAGCTTTAACAACTCCTGGATTCTCAGTCTTCTTATGTGGATGTCATCTTCATCCAAGATGTTCCTTGTTGCATCCTCTTCTATGCACTCACAGTGAACATTGGTATTAGGGATGGTAGGAGTATACAAATTCCTAACCTGTGCCATGAAGCCCTCTGGATCAATGTATCTATAAGGGGTTGCCCCCATTCTGTACTTCTCCAACCATTGACCCACTTCATCAATGGCATTCTTGCCAATTGTAAAGTTGGAAATTTTGAACTACCTAGGGGTTATAGTCCCCTTTTTGTGCGGTGCAAAGTGCTTATTATCTGTTAACATCAACTGCCATATGAATTCCATTGCAGCTACTATTGCAGGCACATGATATGGTAATAAATGAGGTGGGTGAATACACCCGTATACCCTGATAATGGTATAATTCTCCTTCAAGAAGAAATCACCCCAATTATGTTTTCTAGGCCAATTATCTGTATACTCACAGGGCCTGAGAAATTATATAAACTTTAATGGGACTCTAGTCCTGTTTGTCCCCAAACTCTGCACAATTGGATAAACAATCTAATTCTGAAAAGCACAGTAGTCACACTCCCTAGAAGTGTAATTCCAAACCCTCACCCAAAACTGGATAGGATTTGGTGCTGTTTGATAGAATCTCTGAGGAGTCAGATTATGAACATCCATCATTGTAAAATTTAAGTATAAGAGGAGATGCATTAGGACTGAATAATGAGAGAATTTAGGTTCCTTCTCCTTTGGATTCTTTAATCTTTTCTGGGTTGCAACAAAACCCTCATGCATTTCGTCAATTATATGTTATATGTAGTCATAGCTGGTGCTTGAATGCACCTCTTGCAAGTCCAATACCATCATTAAGATGCCAGTATTGATTTTCTCTGCATCTTCATCTATCCCTAGTACTCTACATAGGGCATAGGCGTTATACTTAATGTAGAAGTGTAGATCCTTATAATAATATGGATAAGGCTCTTTCATAGGATCTAAGTATTTCTTCACTTCTTTCAACATGTGTTTCTGCAACAAGCCTTTAGCAATACCAGGCTTTGAACTGTATCTCTTCTCCTGTTTTGTCATGTCAATCTTAGTAGACATGGTGCTAAATAGGCCAAAACCCTGCATGAATGAGTTCCTATTCAAGATTAAAAGGGCAGTGCCATCATTCCTTTTGATGGTCTTTGTGAGGACATCATAGTGATTGGCCAGGTCTAAAAATAGGTCTACATCTAGGAAGACATCAGGAACAAGCAACCTAGCTAAGCCACATCTCCAAGGGTTTGAAATTGGGATGGGCTTATCAGAATTTTTATAGAAGTAAGTGAAAAGGGAGAAACCTGTTGTCTCAGGAGTCACAGCATCTCGGATGTCTTTGTACTCATCCTATAGGATACTTGCATTAGCCTTTTTATTCTGCGTTGAACCAGGCATAAGATGGAGAAACTCATCAGAGAAACTTGCCTTTCCTTTTTGCTCCTCTTCACTCCCTCCACTTGTTGAAGCCACACTCATAGCTCTGGTCATATTTGTAATACTCTGAATCTCTTTTTCCTAGCCGATATTGAAAAAAATCTATCTCCGAGATATCAGACTGTCCTGTGCACAATTTTTTGCAATTTAGAACTCTTTGATCAACTTTGGAACACTGCAAACTGAGCAAAATACCTCTTTTCTAAAAACTTAGCAACTTGAGCTCTGAAAACTGAAAGCACGGTGAAGGAAAATGAATGCACCATCAACTCCTTATAGCCATTATTCAGACTACACATCTCATAGTTCAGAAACATCAGTTCTGTCATAAATTCGACATGCTGTGAACTTGAGTAAAAACCTAGCCGTAGTTCCTGAGCTTGACAGGAAATCAAATTTTGAAAGTGAATCCTCAGAAAAATCCAACTACATTCAAAAGAGCTAACATGTCACATTGTAATTCGGCAACTGTCTTACATCTCAGCTACTCTTTTTGCACAGTAATCAAAATGCAAGCTGGTGATTGGCTACTGAGCGATTCATAGTGTCACATCACAAAACTGCCACTGTTTTTTAGATCTTGGGTTCAGGCGACCACGCGACTGCATCAAGTCTCTTTTTTGTAGGCCTCTACCACTAACCATGGTTCGATCTCAAGACTTGGTGACAATGTGCTTTCTTAACTTTGGCTGACCCAAGTCACGATCTGGTGATGAGGCGACACAACTAAAATCATAGTCGCGCACAATTAACATTAACTCACCATTCTTTCTGAGACCTTACGACTAACCGTTGCCTTTAACCTTTACGATTATCTCCTTGTCGCTGAGTGTTTAATTTTTGTTTCAAGACTACACGACAATGCCTAGTCGCCCAAACGGGAGATATAAGCCCTGAGCATTTTAATTTTACCCTAACAGGTTATAAGCACCCCCTTTTCACTTCTGATGACTGCGTGACATACCTTAATCGCCCAGTCAGGAGGACTTTTCCCTTGGGGCACTTGTCTTCTCAGACTCTGCAACCACCATCAGATCCTTTGATTTCTTCATCCTACGGTCGTCGCTTAATCGCCAGATGTTTGAGCATACCCTTAAATTCTTCTCAGACACTGCGACTGAAGGGAAAGTATCTTAGTCTCATTGTCGTTGAATCCATTTTCTCCTCCTGGCGACCATGTGATAATCCTTTTAGCATCCACCTGCCTTATGACACATGTCACATAGTCATTGGTTCATTCATTACATGATGGAGAACTGAGTTATCATTCTGTTCTTGTGACATCCTGACTACAATTTTCTGCAAACCTTAAACGGTTAGTCACGAAGTCTCGGTCAAAATCTCTTGACCACCGTTCCTTTTTGAGACCACGCGAATAAAGGCCTGACTTAACTATTAACTTTGACTGATTTGGCGATAACGCGACATGAAGTAACCGCAAAGTCTAAAGACCTTTTCATAACTACTAAGAATTTCACGCGAATACCCGACTAAGCAGTGGGTCCCTTTTACATAAAGCCATATGACATAGTTATTCTGCGACTACCCGACATAAAGAAATTGCTGAGTCTCGTAACACTGAAGGAATATGTTGAATCTGAATGAGACCACGTGACAAGAGGAAAATGCAAAGTTGGGAGGGCATTTGGAATATTCAGCTAGAGTAACGCGACAAGGTGATTCAATTAAAACATATGCCTTAAGTGAATGGAAAAAGTAACTTTGAAACATAATACCATGACCTAGGGTTTTAATTTTCATTGTTTAACACTTGGAAAGACTTAGGGTTTTTAGGGTTTTGCAAATTTGGATAGGTTTAGGCTTTAAAACCTGAAAACATGGTAGAAGTAAAGCCATACTGAACAAGAGATAACTAATTTGAAACCACGAGATCACAGAGAAAAGGACTAGGAACCAGGAGAACTGCCAAAACAAGAAATACAACCAACAGTGTTCTCGGTGTAGAAATCCATATTTTAATTCCATGCTCATTGCAATAGTTAGTGAATTCTTCTTAAGTAAATTCCCCTCCTCTATCTGACCTTAAGCATTTCAATTTATTTTCACTTTGTTTTTCTACCATAGCCTTGTACCATTTAAATATTCTAAATGTTTATGATTTATCTTTTATAAACATGACTGTTATCATTCTAGAATAATCATCAACAAAGATAATAAAATACCTATCTCCATAGTAGCTCTTTTTCCTCATGGGTCCACATAGATATGTATGGAGTAGTTCTAGAATTGCATTAGATGTATGGGTTTTACTCTTGAAACTAGACTTTTTCATCTTACTTTTTTGACAATTCTTGCACATGATATGCTTGGGCTTAGTCATGCTCGGTAAGCCTCTGACATTCCTTTTGTTTCTTATCTTTATAATGTTGTCAAATTTTACATGACACAATCTTTTGTACCACAACCATGTGTCTTTGTTTCTAGCCATTAAACAATTGGTGTTAGTTTCATCAAGATAGAAAAGGTTACCTTTTGTCTGCTCACCGGTTCTAATCAACCTTCCTAATTCATTGAAGATCTCTACCTTCTTATTTTCAAATGGCACTCGGTGACCTGTATTATTCACCTGTGATACACTTAATAGATTATAATTCAGCCCTTTTACCCAGTAAGCATTTTCACATTTTATCAGGTTATTCAACATTATGGTTCCTTTACCTTTGACTGGACAAGGTGTATCATTTCCCATTCTTACTGAACCACCACTATAGTATTCAAAAGTCTCAAAATTTTGTTTATCACTAGTCATATGGTGAGTGCAGCCACTATCTATGATCCAGATATCATTCTTACTAACTTTAGATATGAGTGCATTTTCTACATACCTTTCTTATTCTTGGTCTGAGTCATCCTTCATGGCTACAAATACCATCTCAATGTCTTCTTCTAATTTGGTGTCAGTGTCATCAGCTCTGTTCTCAGCTAGGTAACAAGCTTTATTCCCTTTGTGCTTGTAGTCTCAGGTATCTATTTTGTCAGATTGATGGTTGCTTCAGGAATCTCTATTATCACCTCTATCAAACTTCTTCTCATGTGATATGTCATTTCCTCTGTCATCTTTTCTTCTATTTGGGCATCTTGTAGCAAAGTGTCCAACCTCTTTACAATTGAAACATACAAGTGCTAATTTACCTTTGTGTCTACCTTTGCCTCTCTGCAATATTCTGGCCATGAGTGCTTCAATCTCATCAAGTCCTTGATCCTCATTGTCACTGTCACTATCATTTCTAATAGCATGTCTATGGCTTGAATTGCTTATCTTTAAAAAATATTTGAATGAAAATTCTATAGATGGTAAGACACTATTATAAAATTTATTCATCTCAAATGAAATCACTCTACCAATCATACTATCTAGAGTAATTGTATTGTTTGCAACTGCTCTCATTTCTTGAATAGCAGAAACTCTAATAGCATATATAGGAAGTAAGGTTCTTAATATTTTACTTACCACTGTCTCCTCTTCAATTACACCTCCAACTCCTCAGATAACATTGACTACCTCTTTGATTCTGTAGCTATATTGAGTGATATTTTCTCCTTCTTTTATCCTTAGGTCATCAAACCTCCCTCTTAGGATTTCTGCATTGGCTCTTAGTACATTAGCATATCCTCCATGTACCAGCTTTAACTTATCCCACATTTTCTTTGTAAAGGTGTATTTTTTGACATATTCAAACTTAGCATTAGAGAGTGATGAGGCAAGTTCTATCATCATGCAATTATGCTCATGCTTCACTCTTAATTGCTCAAGAGTGTGAGGTCATGTAGGCAACACATATTCAGTATCAAGGTATTGAGTAATATCATTTCCAATACCTGATAAGTGGAGTCTTATTCTTCTTTTCCATGATGCAAAGTTGTCTTTATTCAACTTGGGCACATCTCATCTATTCATCTTGTGATCTTTTTCTTGAGTTGTTAAACTCCCTTTCTAAGCACACAAGCTCTGATTACAATTGTTAGTAATAACTAAGAGGTGGGTGAATCAGTGGCCTTAAAAATATGCCAATAATCAACCCAAAAACTTAGTACCACAATATTAAGCCTCTAGTTATCTTCAATCCTATAAGATGAATGTCTTCAAATACAATTATCAAATTAATACTGCTTGGAAGGCTTTGTTAAACCTCATATTGTATGTTTACCAAATAGCAGTGTGTTAATTTACCAAAAGATGGTAAATTATCTAGAGTATACCGATTAATCCATTTAAGCTATGTGTAATGAAAAATAGTAAAGTAATGACTCACAAACATATTAACACATGGGCTTTTAACGTGGAAACCCTATTAAGGGAAAAACCACTTGGGACTGGTAACTCAAACTTTTCACTCTTCTGAAATGAGCTTGGTGAAGAGCCAACCCTGTTAAAGGTTACAAACACACTGTTAGGTGTGACCTTGTTAGAGGATTTAAAATTTTAGTCTGTCCCTTGATAGCGAGCATCTCTATGCTACCTTCCTTGATCAAACACTCACTTGGCCTGTCAATAGGTATTTGGCATCTCATGGTATCTTCATGATCAAACTTTTTGGATACTCCTTGGGATGTATCTCAATATAGAAAGGATCTTTAAATCCCGCTCCATTGAGATACTTTCTAAATCAATGGTTAAATTGAAACAGTATGATCTGTTCACATATACAACTTATACTTGCAGATTTTTCAGATCTATTGTAATCTCATAAAACTAATCTGATCAATGTCTCTTTTAATATCTTTTCTCCACTTTACTTCTGCTCAGTGATGATGTGCTCTATTGCTCAGTGTCCACAAAAAACTTTAGCTCTTTCCTCAACTTGATTGATCAGGACTGTATGAAGTTTCTCTTCATCAGTTTCTCTTTATCATCCTCTTTTTCATTCATTCACCCTCTCAGTTTGTAATGAATTAAGTTGTCTCTTTTATAGACATGATATCACAATTGTTAGGTTCTTGATTTTCTTTATATTGGCATGATCCATAATCTTAGCCAATTATATTTAAAGCAAAATCCTTTTTTTTATCTCGTTGAGATCTTCTTGCCAACTGGAAAAAAATAGCTTTAAATCCTTTACTTATCTCTAGCTTTATCTTGTCGGTGAAAACAAAGATAACTACTAGTTAAGTCCATATTTACCTCTTCTAGCTAGATATTTTGTCATTTATGAACTTAAGTTAATTTCGGTGTTTTAACTCTTTGATAGCTTTGGTCAACACTCTAGTTCTCCTAAGGCTTCTTCGTTGATTTATACTATGATTTTGGCCATTGATTATGCTTGTGATTCTACTCCTCAGTGTTCTTGCTCGGGCATCACTGTGACTTGACTTTTGGTGATCTCTGTCCATCGAGTTCCACTAGCCATTGGTGTTTTCAAGTCACATAGTGAATGCTTTTCTTTTATACATTACTGAAAGCATAATCTTTATCTCTCTGATTCTCTAAAGTCTTTGACACTTGGATTATAACCAATTATATTATATCAAATTGACATCAATGACAATACAATCCATTAACTGATTTAATGTCTTGCATTATCCTTCTGCATTTCAGTGATCAACTTAACATCTTCAAACATTCAATTAGTTACATGTCATCACATTTTCCTTCCTTTGTGTTCTAGTACTTGTTTCTACTATTGATTTTCCTCGTGTATACATCCTTGTTGTAGACTACACACTTTTGGTAGCTAGGTTGTCTTTGTTTCACTCACTTAATCTTTATCTTGGCATATGCTTAAGGTATTTTAGTTTATTTCTTCTTTCTCACTGTACTGCTAATTTCTTCCTTTGATTTATTTTATTTTGATATTATCCTTCTGTAAACTTCTTCATAGGTTCCAGACTAATTAGCTTCCATATCCTTAGGTCTATCCAATAGTTTCTCAATACTTGTTATTAATTCATTCTCCTTTGCTTCATATCTATTAGGTTCTATGAAGTTCATGGTTCCACTACTTTAATTATGCATGAGTGTGTGCTAACCAAAAAACATTTATCTTTCTCATATTTCTTAATAATATGAGGTGGTATCCGATATCTTCCATACATTCTTGTTTGAAATTCTATGAAATAACTCCACATTATTGTATTGTAACTTTTCCCAATTGTTCAATATATCTATTAATTTTATTTATAACTAGTTCACTTGTTGTCCAATTTACTTTACCAATGCCCATAAAAAAAATTTGTACATAGAAAATTATACATTCCAAACTTCAATCCCTGTTTCTTGATTTTTCTTAGATTCATCATCAATTTATTTCTCAGCATTTCTACTACTATCATATTTGTTTCCTTCAGTAACAATCTAATATGCAACCTGTAGTGCTCCTCCAGATATGTTGTCTAATTGATTTTCTTGATAGATCTTGTATCTGATAACCATTGATGCAAATTTCATTTCTTTATCCAAAATGTTTCTTACAACAAAATTTTTATGATATTTCTTGTACCTTACTATAGCTTCAATTTCTATTCAAGAATCCAGTTCCTTTATGCATTTTCTTCCATTATTTGATAATCCTGTTACTGCAAAAAGGATTTCCTTTTTTATCTCAATTTGTCTATCTCCTTCCAGCCATATGTAGTCTCCATGTATTATACTTAATAGACATTTTATCCATTCAACTTCAAAATTCTTTGGCATGTGCACGATATGTGTCAGAATTTTTGTTTCAAGATGTCCATACTCTTCATTCAGTATTTCATTCTCTTTGTATAATTCCTTGTAGGCTGTATTAATATCTTCATCTCTTATCTCACTCTGCTTGCATTGAATATAAGGATAGAGAAATTGCGGTAAACCTAATGTATTTGCAGTACCTTTACACCAATTACAGCGCATTCCATACAATTGTAGTAATAAACATTGTCAATTGCAGAAATTTTATCGATTGCGAAAGGCAATCCACAATTGTGGCATTTAAACCACAATTACAGCAAAATCACAGTCAATTACGGCAACATGGCAAAATTTCCAAAAAAGCAATCATTTTCAAAAGCAATAAATGCAAAAGGACTAAGCTACTCATGGGATGCCCTGCACCATCTGGCCGAAAGAAGGTACGGACTCGATCATAAATGTGAATGACACCTAGAAGGCTCAACATAGCTTGAAAAGGATCCAGAAAGCATAGAAAACTATAAAAAAAACTCACAAGAAGATCAGGAGCTCCAAGAGTGCAAAGTGACCAATGAATTGCCCTCCAAGCTATTTATAAGGGATCTAAAAAACCCTAATTCCATAAGGACCTCCATATTATCATCCTAGCCCCCAAAAACTTAAATAATTGATATCAGGAGCATAATCAAGTATTTTCATGAATAGTCAGATACCTAGATAATCAGTTTGTAGTATCAGCAAATGAATGCTTGTATCACGACTTTCTTGCTCAAATTTTTTGAGGGGTCATAAATACACCTACTATCATTGCGGCAAGCAAGGGCAGGATCAAAATAAAGAATCTTTGTCACAATGTGACAAGCCACAATGCATCAAAGAGGGGCAAATGTAGACACCCTAAAATGGACAAACTTGTGACTTTACATTATAACACTAATTTTCATCTATTAATTAATGGTTTTTAACCATTAATTAATCATCTATTTTCTTCTAATTTCATTCCCCAAATCATCTAATCATATCCCCAAAATTAATTAACCTTAATTGATTAATCTTCATTAATTAATTAAATTTAATTTCCTAAAGTCTAAATTTAAATATTTAAACTTATTAATTAATTCTTATAATTAAATTAAATTAATTTCATTCAAAATCAAAGTATCAACCACAATATTCTTATGATGTTAAGTAATATGGAGCAGAAGCATGTGCATGTAGTGGCAGACACGTGGGAAAAGGGTATTGTGGAGTAGCTGCAGCTTGTACGTGCATCGGCAAACACGCAGGCAAAGGGTATTGAGACAAGCAAGGTTTTTTCTGGCAACATGGGTGCCCTCAATGAAAAATCCAATATCAAACCCTCTAGTGTGGAATTCTCTCAACAAGCCACAGTTAGGGTTAAGTGGGGTGATATTCCTTTTGATGACGATGACTTGGCCAGACTGAAGACCATAGGACATATACCTCAATGGGTTCTTAAGAATGGAAAAAGGAGAGATTGCACTATCAGCGGTCAAACTAATTCATAGTATTTCCATAGTTTGCAACATCTGGTTTCCTCTTCTTTGCATCAGGTGACGAAGATATCTAGGGAAACAATCTTTCAAGGCATATTAGGGTCATTGCCTGGTAAAAATAAGTAGTTGCACATGGCTCTATTCAGGTGTCATCCTAAATTGATCAGGCCTCTTACTCCTCTCCCACCCTTTGATATCTATGATGGTACCCCTCCTGAATCACCTATTTTCTCTCCAAACCATCCCCCACACAAAAACCCTAATACTTCTACTCCTCCTCTTGTTTCATATTTTGTTTCCTAGCCAAATTCCATGTTGATCCTTAATCCTACACTCTTCTCTCTCCTAAATAATACACCTAACCCTCAAACTCCCTTCAAACCAAATTCTAAAAATTATGAGCAGCTTCCTTTCCTTCCTATGAAACCTTTGTAGACTCATGGTATGGATCTTGTTGTTCGTCATTCTCTTACTGAAGCATGCTTGCAGCCCCTTCCAGAACCTTGGGTTACTCTACCCTCTCATATGGTCCAACCCATGGTAGATTACCTATAATCTTCTACTGTTATTGGTAAGTTACATTCTTTTCTCCCTTTTCAATCTCTTCTTTCTTGGGATAAAGGTTCTTGGGCAAGCCTTAAAGAGCTCTTTCTCTATGAAAAATGATCATTGTTTTTTGTAGCAATTTTTGATTCACCACAGGATACGGCTAAAGTTTATAAATTTAAAGGGTGGTTCTGTCGAGGTATTGGCATTTTTACTTATGCTTGGGTTCTACATTTTGATGTCAATTCTGCCCCTCCTTTGTTGATGCATTTCTGGGTATCTTTTCCTAATCTTCCTCTCGAATACAAAGAACCCTCACTGGTGGAAATTTTCGCTAAAAAATTAGGAATTTTTGTGAAACATGATTTCTCCCCTTTTATTCATCCCCATCTTCCTGTTATGGTTTTCCTTCTCCTCAATCAGTCGAAGCCAATTCCTTCTCTAATTTCCATTTATTCTAAATATGGGACTTGGACTCAACCAATCATTATCCAGGATCCCTCTCTTATCGCAAATCTAGGTGCCTCATTAGGTCACTTGTCATATAAATGTCAAGTTTTGTCTGAGGTTTCCACTCTAATTTGTTTGAACTTATCATCCAATTTCTAATCATGTCCCTTCTTCCTGCCCCAGTCTTCTTCTGCTAATTTATCACTTCAGTTATCTGGTTCTTGTCCAATTCTATCTACTGTCAACTTGGCTTCACTTCCTACACCCTGACCTACTGGAAATCTTACCTTTTATTCTCCTTCCATTTTTTGGTCCTTCCTAAAGGTGAAATTTTCCTTTCCTACTCTCTCACAATCTAAGCCTGCTCCAGTTAACATTCCTTTTGGCTCTGTTAATATCCCTTATTCTCTTATCTCTTTGATTTTTTCATCTAGCCCTCCCTTACTGAATTTAGGTTCCCTTTCTAACAACATTTATCCTCATGTAAATTTTGGTTTTTGTTATCTTCCTTCTTCTAGTGCCTCTTTGCTTGTTCCCTACTATTATCTAGTAATGACTTTCCCCGCTCCCGCCCCTCTCTAGGTTGATCAGCCTTTTCTTTTTCCCCACCCTCATATTTCCTCAAATTTTGAAGATCATATTATCCAGATTCTTATCTTTAATAGTCAACCTTTCACTCTGATTCCTCCATCCCAATTGCGGTCCCCAGTGCCTGAGCATGTACTTCAATTAATGTGTAATAATATTTTAATCTCAGTGTCCTTACAAATGTATGAGGAAGTGGTTGTTGAGGTTGCGGAAGAGCCTTATACTTCTCCCATGTCAGATGTGACCTTTGAGGAATTGTCCTCAGGCCATGGTGTGAAGGGCTTTGATTTTTCTCAAAAAATTTCAATTGTTCAAACCCCTAGCTCCCTATCTCCCCTTCAGTAGGACCCCAAGATTAAAACTTCAAAGAAGAGAGGTAGAAAGCCTCTAGCGGCAAAAACTAAAATTGAAATTGAAGCTATCCTTTAGTCCACAATTCTTGATAAATTTTCTCCTATTATCAAAACAAGGAGGAGCGTGGTTTTCTCTCCTACTCTAGTATGAATATTTTTTCATGGAATTTTAGGGGCTTAAATACCCTTGATAAAAGGAGCAAGGTTAGAAATTTTGTTCATTCCTCTCAAGCAGATATATTTCTTATTCAAGAATCCAAGTTGTCTCAAACATCTTTTGACAAGACTCTTTCTAAGTGGTCTTGTTGGGAGTCCTCCCTTGTTCCCTCATCTTGCGCCTCTGGGGGTCTTATTACATTATGGAACTATAAATATGTTAAAGGTCAGCCTTTGCTCTCAAATTCTAACTGGCAGTTGCTGAAATTTTCATGGTTTGATTTCAATTTTTTGTTGTTCAATGTGTATGGTCCCTCTTCCCCTCAGGATAAACTAGAATTATGGGATGCCTTAATTAACCAGATTAATCACCTTAAGTATATTCCAATTATTTTGTGTGGTGACTTCAATGCCATTACATCTACTCTTGAAAAAAGTGGTGGAAACCCTATGGCTCCATGTGTTATTGATGAATTCAATTTTTTAATTTAAAATAATGCTCTCTCTGATATTCTTCTATGCAATGGTTCCTTTACTTGGTCAAATCATAGATCATCTGCCCTAATCTCTAGCAGATTAGATAGATTTATTTTCTCCTTTGACTTTAAACTCCTTTACTTTACATTTTCATCTTAGATTCTCTCTTCCCCAATCTCGGATCATTTTCCTATTTCCCTATGCCTCCAAAAATCAGCTCATATCTCCAAACTTAAATCCTTCTTTAAATTTCAAAGTATGTGGTTCACGCACCCCCATTTCTCTTCTCTCCTTCATCAGTGGTGGGTTTTTGCACCCTTCACTAAGGAGAATCAAATTTTTCAATTCCATAAAAAATTGAGCTTTGTTAGAAATAATATTATGATCTGGAACAAAGAGGTTTTAAAGAATGTCTTTGAAGAGAAAAGTAGGGTGGAAGGTTAACTTTTTGAACTGTCAAAACACATTGTCAATTTTTGGTTGGACGCAGCCTCTTCTCTTAAATAAAAAGAACTTTAGACCTATTGGGATATCCTATGTACTAGAGAAAAAATCTATTGGAGACAAAAATCTCATGAACTTTGGTTGAAAGAGGGAGACAACAACACCAAATTCATTCATACCTCTGCAAAAGTTAAGAAAGCTTCCTCTTCTATTTTCACCATTAAGGATGTTGTAACTGGATCTTTTTTGTCTTCACAACAACAAATTATTGATGAAGGAGTCTATTTTTTAACAAACCTCCTTTCTCCCCCTGATCCTCCATTAGAAAATTTAGCTACTATGGATATACTTCTGTAAGATATTCCTCCCCTTATCTCTGACTCTAATAATGACTCTCTAATGAAGCCTTTTATTATTGAGGAGCTCCATTATGTAGTCTTCTTTATGGCACCAGATAAATCTCCTGGTCTCGATGGCTTCACTATTATTTTTTATCAAAAATGCTAGGATGTCATCAATTTTGACCTTCTCCTTGTACTAGAAGAATCTCGTACAAAAGGTTTCATTCTTAAAATTTTCAATACTACTAATCTCATCTTAATTCCTAAATCTAAAATGCCCCATACATTTACATACTTTTATCCTATATCTCTTTGTAATGTAATTTACAAGATCATTACCAAAGCAATTTACTTAAGGCTCAAACTGTTGATTCCTATGATTATTTCACCTCAACAAGGTGGTTTTGTCCCAGGTAGAGAAACTTCTGATGGTGCTATAGTTACTCTAGAAGTTCTCCATTCTATAGAGTCACATCAAATTCCTTCTTTTGTGGCTAAGATACACATGATGAAAGCTTATGATAAGGTTTGCTGGTCTTTTCTTTTCAAAATCCTCAGGGAATTTGGTTTTTCTTATCTCTGGTGTAAATGGATTAAAAATTGTCTGTCTGGGGCTTCCTTTTCTATTATAATTAATGGTATATCTTCAGGATTTTTTTGGGCTTCTTAGGGAGTTCACCAAGGGGACCCTATCTCCCCCTTCTTATTTTTTACCATGGAGGAAGATCTGAGTCATACTATCCAGAAGCACATCCTTCTTTTGGATTGGAAAGGTGTTAATATTCCTAGAATATGATTGTTTCTCACAATATTTTTGTTGATGATACCTTTTTATTTGGTATTTCTTCCATTTAGGAGGCAAAGTGTATTAAAAATGTTCTCAACCTTTACTCTGCAGGTTCTGGACAAGTCATTAACCTTGCTAAGTCCAAACTCTATATGTTTTTTACTCCAGGCCTCATCCAACAATGAATTGTGTCCATCCTTGGTTTCTCCTTAGATACCCTTCCCTCCACTTATCTTGGGATTCCATTTTTCTTAGGTCAAGTCAAACCTTCCTATTGGGACTCTGTCGTTACTTGTATAAACAACAGGATTGCTTCTTGGAAAGTCTGTTGGCTATCATTGTCTAGTAGGATCTTGTTTATCAAAAAAGTTCTCTCAGCTATTCCTAACTATTACATTTAAATCCTCCAAGCTCCCAAATTAGTTATTTCCCACATTGAGAAGATTATTCATGCCTTCCTTTGGAAAACTAATATGACCAATGAGAAAAAGGTTCCCCTTGTCTCCCTAAAGACATTCTCCTTGGATAAATCAGAAGGGGGTGTTGGGCTTCATGACTTAGCAGCAATAAATAAAGCTTTTGGAGGTAAGTTTATTTGGATCATGTAAACTAAACCCCATTCCTTCTGGTGTAAGATTATGAAAGCTAAGTATTTAGATTCCCCTAATCCGAGTAGAATTTTTTCCATTTATAATCCTCTCTTAGGGTCTCCTCAATGGAATTTTATGATCTCATCAAGAGATGATGCAGGAGCATCATATGCTCATCAAAGGAACATTGAAGGTCCAAGGCATCACAGTGGACATGCAGCATCTCATGAGATCAATTGGGCAATCCTTCAACCAATCATGGCATTTGAAAGCATAAAAAGTCATAATGTTGTATGATGTCCTGAAGGACTTCCATATTAATTGATCCATGGGATAGGATCTTAGGGTTTCCTAGGGTAGAAAAAGGTGTTGGAGAGGGTCTTATAGGTTAGTAGGATCATATCATTTCATTACCTAAGTCAGAAGATCCAATAGGTTCTTTAAAAGTATAGTTTAATAATTAAAAATTTAAATTTTTGAATGTAACGGTTAGGAGGTCATTTTGGAGAAACTCCATAGTTTAAATTTTATGAAGAATTAACACATGAGACAAGTTGGATTCGGTTAAGGGGGTTAGTTACCACCCCCCAAGTCTATAAATAATCTCTTGTACGGAGTGGAAGGCGTGATTGTATGGACTGTTTCTCTAAAATTGAATAAAAGTGCTTTATTTTAATAGACATTGACAGGAATTTTGAGTTTATTGTTCATCTTTTGCATTGGGATACATATTATGGTGTTTGCAGACATATTCTGATGTAAAGGTCCAAGATTTGAATCCAAATTTGTAAGTGTTTTGTTCAATTTCATTGAGGGCTGACTGTTGCAGGCAGTTTATTCAGTTTTGAAGTTTCTTTCAAATAATCATGACCATTCTTTGAAATGTCTGTTGTTTCTTCATAGAATGGTATTTCTCTAACATGTATAAGTATTTCTAATCCATTAATGATCATCTAACTACTATAAATGGTGGCCACCAAGCATTTAAAAGGTGAAAATAAGAGG